>JAHLKH010000065.1:0-127337 GCA_025526915.1 Entophlyctis helioformis | reverse complement strand
TGCCAGCCAGCCTGGCCAGCAACAACTCGCTGTCTGGCACCAGTGCGCCGCAGCTGACCCCCGCTCGGCCCCCGCTGATGCTGCCAAGGTGTGTGCCGCCTGCCTTGCCCGATTTTGTGCAGCCACCACTGACATGACCGCATCCAAGCACGTCGGCGTGTTTGATGAGCTCGCGTTCAACCACAACGAGCTGCTCAACGCCGTGTCTGAGCGACTCCAGGCGGCCACGACCGTGCATGCCAGCGGTAATGCTGCCTTTGATGCCATCGTCGACTGTCTCGCCACGCTCGCCTCTGGTCGCACTTTCGAGGCCGTCGAACCGGCCGATGCCGATGCTGCTGTTCCGCCCTGCCTGCCGATCTGGCGTACGCTCTTTGAAGTCGGCAAGCCTGCCCCCATCACGACGGGTACGTTGGCTCCTCTCCCATGTCGATTGTATGGCTGGATGCGTTCGGATGTACGACGGATCTGACTCGACCTGCCATGGCAGTTCACCAAGCTGCTGGTCATGACGTGAACAACGCTTGTGCCAACGAGCCTGCTCTCGGTCCTGCTGTCCAAGCTGCCGAAGCCACGCCGGATGCCATGCTCAAGAAAGGTGGTGTTGGTATTGGTATGGATGTGGGAGCGGATGGGAAGATGGAAAGGAGCGTTGGCAACGGCGTGGCTGCTGGCGGCTTGGACAGCGACAGGAACGATGAGCTCTTCGTCAAGAACGCCATCACGGCTGATGCCAAGAACGGTGAACTCGTGGATGTCCACCAAGTGACCATGCGAGCCCTCGACGACAGGATGGCGACCAACGTCCCATCGGTTACCGCTGCTGTTGCTGCCATGCCTGCTATCGAGTCTGGCTCGCAGACATCGCAGAGCACGTAAGTTCACTGATGGATTGGATGCAAGGATGGATGCGGCTGGCTGACTCTGTCCAAAAAGCATCAAAGCCGCGAAGAACGATGCAGAGAGGTTCTGGCGCGAGTATCTTGCCGGTGTTGCACCAGCCGAGCCACTGTCGCTCGGCAAGTGGGACGCTGAGGACGCCTCCGAGGACAAGCCGCTGTCGCTCGAGTGCAGCCTGCCGATGCCGCAGATGCAGGCGGCGTGCAAGGCAGCCGGCGTCACGGTCGCCGTGTTCCTCAAGGCGGCATGGGCCATGACGCTGCGCAAGTACACGCGATCCAGCGATGTCGTGTTTGGCCAGGTGCTGTCTGGCCGCGAGATCCCCGTTGCTGGTGCCGATCGGTGAGTCGCATGGTGTTGCTGCTGCTTGTGGCTTGTGTGTACATAGCTGTTGACTGACACTCGCACATGCATCCCTGACTGCAGCATTGTTGGAGCCATGATCAACACCGTGCCGTGTCGAGTGCGCATCGAGTCGGATGGCACTGATGCAGCCGATGTCCTTCGTGCAATCCAGGCGGACCACGGACAGATGCTGCCACACTCGCACACGGGTCTGATCGACGTGCACAAGTGGAGCGGACTTGCATCGGACGCCAAGCTGTTCCAGACACTGTTTGTGTTTGAGAACCTGCCA
The DNA here is from genome assembly GCA_025526915.1 of Entophlyctis helioformis. Taxonomy (NCBI): domain Eukaryota; kingdom Fungi; phylum Chytridiomycota; class Chytridiomycetes; order Chytridiales; family Chytriomycetaceae; genus Entophlyctis; species Entophlyctis helioformis. The sequence continues at coordinate 125,800 of JAHLKH010000065.1, read as the reverse complement.
GAGGACGACCGTCTGTCTGGCGATGCCGGTGCCCAGCCGCCGTTCAGCCATGCTGCACCCCAAGCATCGTCGCGTTCATTGGCGTACACATTCGAGCTGATCATGTTCCCGAGTGAGAGTGACATTACGCTGACGGCACTGTACGACTTCTCGCAGCTGTCTCACACGCAGGCATCATCGATCCTGGCCGAGTTTGACTTCACGGTCGGCCAGCTTGCAGCCGCAGTCGCATCCAAGTCGTCGATCGAGCCGCTGTGGGATCTGTCGCCTGCCCAGATGCAGCTGCTCGATGCACACAGCTTCGGACCGCTTGTGGATCTGCCATACGAGGCAGTGCACCACGGCTTCGAGGCACGCGCAGTGGAGCATCCCGACTGGACGGCCGTCGAGTACGGCGACGAGTCGATCACGTATGGCGAACTGAACAAGTGCGGCACTCTGCTTGCCAACCAGGTCGTCGCACTTGGCGGCATTGGTGTTGGCTCGCGCGTCGCAGTGATCATGCAGCGATGCCTCGAGTTCCCGCTTGCACTGCTCGCTGTGCTCAAGACTGGCGCGACGATTGTGCCGCTCGACTCCAAGTTCCCAGCCGAGCGCATCCGGTTCATTCTCGCCGATGCCGGCGTGACGGTTGTGCTGTCGACCGAGTCTGAGCGCGAGCACATCGACCAGCTGCAGCTGCCATCCACCGTGCAAGTCGTGATGGTGTCGGCCGATGCTCTCCAGACAGCCGCATCAACCAAGGACGTTGTCGCATTCCAGGCATCGGCTGACAAGCAGCACGCCGCATCTCGATCGGATGTGTTCATGATCGTGTACACATCAGGCTCGACGGGCAACCCCAAGGGCGTGCCAGTGCCGCATGCAGGTGCCATCAACATCGTCAGCAACTGCAACCAGCGATTCGGATGCACCCAGGCATGCGAATGGCGCAGTTCATGGCAGTCGGATTCGACGGCTGCCAATGGGAGACATGGTCCGCTCTGAACAACGGCGCCACTCTCGTGCTCCGAGGCAACGAACACTCGAGTTTGTGCAAATGGTCAACTCGATCTTCATCACGCCGACCGGTCTTGCCCATCTCGGATCACCCAGCCAGTTCCCGAACCTCAAAAGCGTTGCTGTCGGTGGAGAACGTTGCCCCAAGGAGCTCAAGGATCTGTGGGCTTCCAAGGTCGTCTTCAACAACGCATATGGACCGTCCGAGATCTCGATCATGTCGCACGCCGCCAAGCTCACTATTGGCGATGACATCACAATCGGATCTGCCATCGACAACGTTTCTGCCTACATCCTGGACGAGCAGCAGCGCCGCGTGCCTGCTGGCGTGATGGGCGAGATGTTCATTGGTGGCATTGGTGTGTCGCCTGGATACATCAACCTTCCCGAGATGACGGCCGACAAGTTCCTGGCTGATCCGTTTGCAAGCGGCGAGTTTGCAGCCAAGTGTGGCAGCCGCATGTTCAAGACAGGCGATCTCGGACGCATGCTTCCCGACGGCCGCTTCGAGATCATTGGACGTCGCGACGACCAGGTCAAGCTCAAGGGATACCGCATTGAGCTGGACGAGGTTGCAGCCGCACTGATGAAGCATCCGCGTGTGACGGCGGCGGCAGCGATTGTCAAGGACAAGACACACCTGGTTGGCTTTGTGACACCAGCCGACATTGACGCCGACGAGCTGCGCGATGTGGTGTCGGAGCACCTGCCAGCGTACATGGTGCCGGCCGTGTTTGTGGACTGGACGCCATGCCGACCAACGCCAACGGCAAGACGGACAAGAAGGCACTCGCCGCCATGGACGTTGTGATTGCAGTCGAGACCTGTCGAGCGATGCCGAGATGCGCATGGCAGCCGTGTGGGCCGATGTGCTTGGCGTGCCGGTCGAGTCGATCGGCCGCAACACGTCGTTCTTTGCACTCGGTGGCGACTCGATCTCGCCATCAAGACGGCGACAGCCTGCCAGCGTGCGGGTCTGCCGATCACCGTGCCGCAGCTGTTCAAGACACAGACGCTGTCACGCTCAGGCCGCACTCGCCGACACGGCAGCCTCATCTGGCGACTCTGGCTCTGACAGCACGCAAGTGTGGCCGGCTGCCACTCTGTCGCAGGACACGCTCGACGAGATTGCCGCCGACTGGACCGACCGACTCGGAGTGGATGCATCGACCATGGACGCATTCCCCGCACGCCACTGCAGTCTGGCATGGTTGCAGCAACGATCCAGGATGCATCGGCGTATATCAACCAGGTGCCATGCAAGCCACGCAGGCGATCGATGTGGCTGCACTCGAGGCAGCCTTCCGCACGCTTGTGCAGCACCACGCCATCCTGCGCACGTCGTTTGTGCCGACATCGACTGCCGGCATTGTGCAGGTTGTGCGGCCGCACATCAACGAGGGGATGTTGCACTCGAGCGTGTCGCTCTCACAGCCGACATGGACATTGCCGCGTTCCTCGACCAAGACAAGGCTCGTGGCTTTGCCGTCGGCGACAAGCACTGGATCCGCCTGTCGCTGCTGACCCACACGGACGACTCGCATCCTGTTGTTGTGCTCACGATCCACCACACGCTGTACGATGGCTGGTCCCTGCCGATGATCGTGGGAGACCTGCTTGCAGCATATGGCGGCCACGCACTCGAGGAGCGACCCGCATTCCGGTCTGTGGTGGACTACATCGCCGCACAGGATGCAGCCGCCACCGAGTCGTTCTGGCGCGAGTACCTTGCCGGTGTTGCACCAGCCGAGCCACTGTCGCTCGGCAAGTGGGACTCTGAGGACGCCTCCGAAGACAAGCCGCTGTCCTCGAGTGCAGCCTGCCGATGCCGCAGATGCAGGCGGCGTGCAAGGCAGCCGGCGTCACGGTCGCCGTGTTCCTCAAGGCGGCATGGGCCATGACGCTGCGCAAGTACACGCGATCCAGCGACATCGTGTTTGGCCAGGTGCTGTCAGGCCGCGAGATCCCCGTTGCTGGTGCCGACCGGTGAGTCGCATGGTGTTGCTGCTGCTTGTGGCTTGTCTGCGTGCCTGTAGACTGACACTCGCACATGCATCCTTGACTGCAGCATTGTTGGAGCCATGATCAACACCGTGCCGTGCCGAGTGCGCATCGAGTCGGATGGCACTGATGCAGCCGATGTCCTGCGTGCCGTGCAGTCGGACCACGGACAGATGCTGCCACACTCGCACACGGGACTGATCGACGTGCACAAGTGGAGCGGCTTCGCATCGGACGCCAAGATGTTCCAGACACTGTTTGTGTTTGAGAACCTGCCAGAGGACGACCGTCTGTCAGGCGATGCCGATGCCATGCTGCCGTTCAGCCATGCTACACCCCAAGCATCGTCGCGTTCATTGGCGTACGACTTTGAGATTACAATCCAGCCGCTATCAAGTTGTATGATTCTTGAAGCCGCCTTCGACTTCTCGCAGCTGTCACACACACAGGCGTTGTCGATCCTGGCCGAGTTTGACTTTACGGTCGTCCAGCTTGCAGCCACAGTCGCATCCAAGTCGTCGATCGAACCGCTGTGGGATATGTCGCCTGCCCAGTCGCAGACACTCACCGAGTTTTCACATGGTCCCGTCAAGCCGCACACATACGATCTTGTCCACAATGCGTTCGAGGCGTGCGCTGCTCTCAACGCCGATGCTGTTGCTCTGGATGACGGCACCTCGACCGTCACATACGCACAGCTGGATGCACGCGCCAACCAGGTCGCTCATCTGCTGCAGTCGCACGGCGCCACTCGCGAGGTCTCTGTTGCGCTCATTGTGACGCGGTCGATCGAGTTTGTCGTTGGACTGCTCGGCGTGCTCAAGTCTGGTGCTGCATTCGTCCCCATCGAGGCATCCACGCCAGCCGACCGCATCAGCTACATGCTCGAGTCGTGCAATGTGGGCCATGTTCTCACGACGGCAGCAGCAGCACACGCCGTGCCATCCACGTACGGCGGACTGGTGTTCCACCTGGACGCTCTTCCATCGGATCTGCCAACCACCAAGGCGGCCGAGATTGCGACGGCCGATGCACTCGCATACACCATCTTCACATCAGGCACGACCGGACTGCCCAAGGGAGTGCTGATCGAGCATGGCGGCGTCTACGAGCGCATTGTCCACCATCCACTTTTCAGTCATCTGGCACCAGGCATCAACATGTCGCAGACATTCACTATCAGCGTTGATTCGTCATTGCATGACATCTTCTCGGCGCTTACGAACGGAGCGACACTGCTCCTGTTCGCCAAGGAGTCTATCCTGGACATGATCGCCAAGGCCAACGTACTTTCGATCTCGCCAAGTGGTTTGCAGCATATCCATCCGCGCGACTACCCGAACTTGCAAGTCGTCCTTCTCGTTTCGGAAGCATTGCCACAGTCGCAGGTAGATCTGTGGTCAAAGCACGTCAAGCTGTACTCGGACTATGGACCGACTGAGATTACGATTCTCGCAACAGCGACATCGCAGCTGCTGCCAGGATCGCATGTGACGCTCGGCAAGCCGCTTGCAAACACGCGCATCTACGTGCTTGACGACCAGCTGCGCACTGTCCCCGTCGGAATCAAGGGCCGTCTGTTCATTGGCGGTGTTGGCATTGCGCGCGGATACTTGAACCGTCCCGACTTGACAGCCGAGAAGTTTGTGGCGGACATCAGCCAGCCGGACACACGCATGTACGACACTGGCGACATTGGACGATGGAACGCCGACGGCCAGATCGAGTATCTCGGCCGCAGCGACGATCAAGTCAAGGTCAAGGGATACCGCATTGAGCTTGAGGAGGTGTCCAAGGTGCTGCAGCAGTGCGCAGGAGTGCAAGGCGTTGTGACGATGGTGCGCGATGGAGCGATTGTTGCGTTTGTGACACCGGCGAGTGTTGCTCTTGAGGCTGTGCTTGAGCACGCACACGGAAAGCTGCCGCAGTACATGGTGCCGTCCGCGATTGTGCTGTTGGAGACGATTCCGATGAACGTCAATGGCAAGGTGAGCAAGCAGTGAATGCGGTCATTTGAGCGATGGTGACGAGGAAGATGACGCTGACACAAGGGATTGATGATGGCGGTTTGGGGTGAATGGCAGGCGGACAAGAAGGCACTTGCAGCCATGGACGTTGTGATTGCAGTCGAGAGCCTGTCGAGCGATGCCGAGATGCGCATGGCAGCCGTGTGGGCCGATGTGCTTGGCGTGCCGGTCGAGTCGATCGGCCGCAACACGTCGTTCTTTGCACTTGGTGGCGACTCGATCTCGGCCATCAAGACAGCGACAGCCTGCCAGCGTGCGGGTCTGCCGATCACCGTGCCGCAGCTGTTCAAGACACAGACGCTGTCACGCTCAGCCGCACTCGCCGACAAGGCAGCCTCGTCTGGCGACTCTGGCTCTGACAGCACGCAAGTGTGGCCGGCTGCCACTCTGTCGCAGGACACGCTCGACGAGATTGCCGCCGACTGGACCGACCGACTCGGAGTGGATGCATCGACCATGGACGCATTCCCCGCCACGCCGCTGCAGTCTGGCATGGTTGCGGCGACGATCCAGGATGCATCGGCGTATATCAACCAGGTGCCACTGCAAGCCACGCAGGCGATCGATGTGGCTGCACTCGAGGCGGCATTCCGCACGCTTGTGCAGCACCACGCCATCCTGCGCACGTCGTTTGTGCCGACATCGACTGCCGGCATTGTGCAGGTTGTGCGGCCGCACATCGACGAGCGTGATGTTGCACTCGAGCATGTTGCTCTCACAGCCGACATGGACATTGCCGCGTTCCTCGACCAAGACAAGGCTCGTGGCTTTGCCATCGGTGACAAGCACTGGATCCGCCTGTCGCTGGTGGCGCACACGGACGACTCGCACCCTGTTGTTGTGCTCACGATCCACCACACGCTGTACGATGGCTGGTCCCTGCCGATGATCGTGGGAGACCTGCTTGCAGCATATGGCGGCCACGCACTCGAGGAGCGACCCGCATTCCGGTCTGTGGTGGACTACATCGCCGCACAGGATGCAGCCGCCACCGAGTCGTTCTGGCGCGAGTACCTTGCCGGTGTTGCACCAGCCGAGCCACTCTCGCTCGGCAAGTGGGACTCTGAGGACGCCTCCGAAGACAAGCCGCTGTCACTCGAGTGCAGCCTGCCGATGCCGCAGATGCAGGCGGCGTGCAAGGCAGCCGGCGTCACGGTCGCCGTGTTCCTCAAGGCGGCATGGGCCATGACGCTGCGCAAGTACACGCGATCCAGCGATGTCGTGTTTGGCCAGGTGCTGTCTGGCCGTGAGATCCCCGTTGCTGGTGCCGACCGGTGAGTCGCATGCTGTTGTTGCTGCTTGTGGCTTGTGTGTGCATGGCTGATGACTGACACTCGCACATGCATCCCTGACTGCAGCATTGTTGGAGCCATGATCAACACCGTGCCGTGCCGAGTGCGCATCGAGTCGGATGGCACTGATGCAGCCGATGTCCTGCGTGCCGTGCAGTCTGACCACGGACAGATGCTGCCACACTCGCACACGGGTCTGATCGACGTGCACAAGTGGAGCGGCCTCGCATCGGACGCCAAGCTGTTCCAGACACTGTTTGTGTTTGAGAACCTGCCAGAGGACGACCGTCTGTCTGGCGATGCTGCTGGCCAGCCGCCGTTCAGCCATGCTGCATCACAAGGATCGTCGCGTTCATTGGCGTACACATTCGAGCTGATCATGTTCCCGAGTGCAGCTGGCATCAGCCTGACGGCACTGTACGACTTCTCGCAGCTGTCGCACACACAGGCATCGTCGATCCTGGCCGAGTTTGACTTCACTGTCGGCCAGCTTGCATCTGCAGTCGCATCCAAATCGTCGATCGAGCCGCTGTGGGATCTGTCGCCTGCTCAGATGCAGCTGCTCGATGCACACAGCTTCGGACCACTCGTGGATCTGCCATACGAGGCAGTGCACCACGGCTTCGAGGCACGCGCAGTGGAGCATCCCGACTGGACGGCCGTCGAGTACGGCGACGAGTCGATCACGTATGGCGAACTGAACAAGTGCGGCACTCTGCTTGCCAACCAGATCGTCGCACTTGGCGGCATTGGCGTTGGCTCGCGCGTCGCAGTGATCATGCAGCGATGCCTCGAGTTCCCGCTTGCACTGCTCGCTGTGCTCAAGACTGGCGCGACGATTGTGCCGCTCGACTCCAAGTTCCCAGCCGAACGCATCCGGTTCATTCTCGCCGATGCCGGCGTGACGGTTGTGCTGTCGACCGAGTCTGAGCGCGAGCACATCGACCAGCTGCAGCTGCCATCCACCGTGCAAGTCGTGATGGTGTCGGCCGATGCTCTCCAGACAGCCGCATCAACCAAGGACGTTGTCGCATTCCAGGCATCGGCTGACAAGCAGCACGCCGCATCTCGATTGGATGTGTTCATGATCGTGTACACGTCAGGCTCGACGGGCAACCCCAAGGGCGTCCCAGTGCCGCACGCTGGTGCCATCAACATCGTCAGCAACTGCAACCAGCGATTCGGATGCACCCCAGGCATGCGAATGGCGCAGTTCATGGCAGTCGGATTCGACGGCTGCCAATGGGAGACATGGTCCGCTCTGAACAACGGCGCCACTCTCGTGCTCCGAGGCAACGACACACTCGAGTTTGTGCAAATGGTCAACTCGATCTTCATCACGCCGACCGGTCTTGCCCATCTCGGATCACCCAGCCAGTTCCCGAACCTGAAGACAATCACCGTTGGCGGCGAAGCTTGTCCCAAGGAGCTCAAGGATCTGTGGCTGCCGTTTGTGACATTCCACAACGCATACGGACCAACGGAAATCTCGATCATTTCTCATATCCATCCGATGGACAGCGTATCCGACATTCATCTCGGTGGTCCCGTTTCGAACGTTTCTGCCTACATCCTTGACGAGCAGATGCGTCGTGTTCCTGCTGGTGTGATGGGCGAGATGTTCATTGGCGGCATTGGCGTGTCGCCTGGATACATCAACCTTCCCGAGATGACGGCCAACAAGTTCCTGGCCGATCCGTTTGCGAGCGGCGAGTTTGCAGCCAAGTGTGGCAGCCGCATGTTCAAGACGGGCGATCTCGGGCGCATGCTTCCCGACGGCCGCTTCGAGATCATTGGACGCCGCGACGACCAGGTCAAGCTCAAGGGATACCGCATTGAGCTGGACGAGGTTGCAGCCGCACTGATGAAGCATCCGCGTGTGACGGCGGCGGCAGCGATTGTCAAGGACAAGACACACCTCGTTGGATTCGTGACGCCGGCCGACATTGACGCCGACGAGCTGCGCGATGCGGTGTCGGAGCACCTGCCAGCGTACATGGTGCCGGCCGTGTTTGTGGTACTGGACGCCATGCCGACCAACGCCAACGGCAAGACGGACAAGAAGGCACTCGCAGCCATGGACGTTGTGATTGCAGTCGAGAGCCTGTCGAGCGATGCCGAGATGCGCATGGCAGCCGTGTGGGCCGATGTGCTTGGCGTGCCAGTCGCGTCGATCGGCCGCAACACGTCGTTCTTTGCACTTGGTGGCGACTCGATCTCGGCCATCAAGACAGCGACAGCCTGCCAGCGTGCGGGTCTGCCGATCACCGTGCCGCAGCTGTTCAAGACACAGACGCTGTCACGCTCAGCCGCACTCGCCGACACGGCAGCCTCGTCTGGCGACTCTGGCTCTGACAGCACGCAAGTGTGGCCGGCTGCCACTCTGTCGCAGGACACGCTCGACGAGATTGCCGCCGACTGGACCGACCGACTCGGAGTGGATGCATCGACCATGGACGCATTCCCCGCCACGCCACTGCAGTCTGGCATGGTTGCAGCAACGATCCAGGATGCATCGGCGTACATCAACCAGGTGCCACTGCAAGCCACGCAGGCGATCGATGTGGCTGCACTCGAGGCAGCCTTCCGCACGCTTGTGCAGCACCACGCCATCCTGCGCACGTCGTTTGTGCCGACATCGACTGCCGGCATTGTGCAGGTTGTGCGGCCGCAGATCGACGAGCGTGATGTTGCACTCGAGCGTGTCGCTTTCACAGCCGACATGGACATTGCCGCGTTCCTCGACCAAGACAAGGCTCGTGGCTTTGCCATCGGTGACAAGCACTGGATCCGCCTGTCGCTGGTGGCGCACACGGACGACTCGCACCCTGTTGTTGTGCTCACGATCCACCACACGCTGTACGATGGCTGGTCCACTGCCGATGATCGTGGGAGACCTGCTTGCAGCGTATGGTGGCCACGCACTCGAGGAGCGACCCGCATTCCGGTCTGTGGTGGACTACATCGCCGCACAGGATGCAGCCGCCACCGAGTCGTTCTGGCGCGAGTACCTTGCCGGTGTTGCACCAGCCGAGCCACTGTCGCTCGGCAAGTGGGACTCTGAGGACGCCTCCGAGGACAAGCCGCTGTCGCTCGAGTGCAGCCTGCCGATGCCGCAGATGCAGGCGGCGTGCAAGGCAGCCGGCGTCACGGTCGCCGTGTTCCTCAAGGCAGCATGGGCCATGACACTGCGCAAGTACACGCGATCCAGCGATGTCGTGTTTGGCCAGATCACATCCGGCCGTGACATTCCCGTTGCTGGTGCCGACCGGTGAGTCTCTTGTCCATGCTTCTCTGGCAGCCTGACAGCTCGCCACACACTTTGGACTCTGACACCAACGCCATGCTCGTAGTATCATTGGCCCGCTCATGAACGCCATGCCGTGCAGAGTCGACTTTTCCAGCATTGGCGACAGCAACAGTGATCTGATTGCTCTTCTCCAGGCGATGCTGCAAGACCACTCGCGCTGCCTGCCGTTCTCGCAAACCAACGTCCTTGATCTGCCAAAGTGGGCCAATCTCTCGCACGCGCCAAGGTCTTCAACAGTCTCGTTGTTGTCCAGAACCTGCCTGATCGTGGATCGTCTGATGCGTTTGAGCCAAACGACTTTGCGCAGACAGACACACGCCGGCCAACTCGATCGAAGTCTACATCGAGCCAGCACCACGCGTGTTCACGCATGTGATGTTTAATCCACAAGATATGTCGCACGCCGACGCACACTCGATCCTGGCCGAGTTTGACTTCACGGTCGGCCAGCTTGCAGCCGCAGTCGCATCCAAGTCGTCGATCGAGTCGCTGTGGGATATGTCGCCTGCCCAGTCGCAACACTCACCGAGTTTGCTCATGGACCAGTCAAGCCGCACACATACGATCTTGTCCACAACGCGTTCGAGGCGTGCGCTGCTCTCAACGCCGATGCTGTTGCTCTGGATGACGGCACTCGACCGTCACATACGCACAACTGGATGCACGCGCCAACCAGGTCGCTCATCTGCTGCAGTCGCACGGCGCCACTCGTGAGGTCTCTGTTGCGCTCATTGTGACGCGGTCGATCGAGTTTGTTGTTGGACTGCTCGGCGTGCTCAAGTCTGGCGCTGCATTCGTCCCCATCGAGGCATCCACGCCAGCCGACCGCATCAGCTACATGCTCGAGTCGTGCAATGTGGGCCATGTTCTCACGACGGCAGCAGCAGCACACGCCGTGCCATCCACGTACGGCGGACTGGTGTTCCACCTGGACGCTCTTCCCTCGGATCTGCCGACCACCAAGGCAGCCGAGATTGCGACGGCCGATGCACTCGCATACACCATCTTCACGTCAGGCACGACCGGACTGCCCAAGGGAGTGCTGATCGAGCATGGCGACATCCACGACCGTGTGGTATACCATCCGATTGCCGACCACCTGGCACCTGGCGTGCGCATGCTGCAGACATTCACGGTTGGCTTCGACGCTTGTCTTGAGGAGATCCTGCACGGTCTGTGCAAGGGAGCCACTCTCGTCATCTGGAGCCGCGACGGAGCTCAGGGCCAGTCGATCCTGGACGCCATGAAGACGGTTGATGTGATGCAGATCTCGCCAAGTGCGCTGCTCAGCATTGCACCGGAGGACTACCCGAACCTCAAGGCCGTGTGTGCAGGTGTCGAGGCCGTCCCGCAGTCGCTTGTTGATCGATGGGGCAACGTCGTCAGGTTCTACTCGGACTACGGACCGACGGAAGCGACAATGGTTGCCACGTGCACATCGCAGCTGCATCCAGGATCGCATGTGACGCTTGGCAAGCCGCTTGCAAACACGCGCATCTACGTGCTTGACGACCAGCTGCGCACTGTTCCCGTCGGCATCAAGGGCCGTCTGTTCGTTGGCGGTGTTGGCATTGCGCGCGGATACTTGAACCGTCCCGACTTGACAGCCGAGAAGTTTGTGGCGGACATCAGCCAGCCGGACACACGCATGTACGACACTGGCGACATTGGACGATGGAACGCCGACGGCCAGATCGAGTATCTCGGCCGCAGCGACGATCAAGTCAAGGTCAAGGGATACCGCATTGAGCTTGAGGAGGTGTCCAAGGTGCTGCAGCAGTGCGCAGGAGTGCAAGGCGTTGTGACGATGGTGCGCGATGGAGCGATTGTTGCGTTTGTGACACCGACGAGTGTTGCTGTTGAGGCAGTCCTTGAGCACGCACACGGAAAGCTGCCGCAGTACATGGTGCCGTCCGCGATTGTGCTGTTGGAGACGATTCCGATGAACGTCAATGGCAAGGTGAGCAAGCAGTGAATGCGGTCATTTGAGCGATGGTGACGAGGAAGATGACGCTGACACAAGGATTGATGATGGCGGTTTGGGATGAATGGCAGGCGGACAAGAAGGCACTTGCAGCCATGGACGTTGTGATTGCAGTCGAGAGCCTGTCGAGCGATGCCGAGATGCGCATGGCAGCCGTGTGGGCCGATGTGCTTGGCGTGCCGGTCGAGTCGATCGGCCGCAACACGTCGTTCTTTGCACTTGGTGGCGACTCGATCTCGGCCATCAAGACAGCGACAGCCTGCCAGCGTGCGGGTCTGCCGATCACCGTGCCGCAGCTGTTCAAGACACAGACGCTGTCACGCTCAGCCGCACTCGCCGACACGGCAGCCTCATCTGGCGACTCTGGCTCTGACAGCACGCAAGTGTGGCCGGCTGCCACTCTGTCGCAGGACACGCTCGACGAGATTGCCGCCGACTGGACCGACCGACTCGGAGTGGATGCATCGACCATGGACGCATTCCCCGCCACGCCACTGCAGTCTGGCATGGTTGCAGCGACGATCCAGGATGCATCGGCGTATATCTACCAGGTGCCATTGCAAGCCACGCAGGCGATCGATGTGGCTGCACTCGAGGCAGCCTTCCGCACGCTTGTGCAGCACCACGCCATCCTGCGCACGTCGTTTGTGCCGACATCGACTGCCGGCATTGTGCAGGTTGTGCGGCCGCACATCGACGAGCGTGATGTTGCACTCGAGCATGTTGCTCTCACAGCCGACATGGACATTGCCGCGTTCCTCGACCAAGACAAGGCTCGTGGCTTTGCCGTCGGCGACAAGCACTGGATCCGCCTGTCGCTGCTGACCCACACGGACGACTCGCATCCTGTTGTTGTGCTCACGATCCACCACACGCTGTACGATGGCTGGTCCCTGCCGATGATCGTGGGAGACCTGCTTGCAGCGTATGGTGGCCACGCACTCGAGGAGCGACCCGCATTCCGGTCTGTGGTGGACTACATCGCCGCACAGGATGCAGCCGCCACCGAGTCGTTCTGGCGCGAGTACCTTGCCGGTGTTGCACCAGCCGAGCCACTCTCGCTCGGCAAGTGGGACTCTGAGGACGCCTCCGAAGACAAGCCGCTGTCACTCGAGTGCAGCCTGCCGATGCCGCAGATGCAGGCGGCGTGCAAGGCAGCCGGCGTCACGGTCGCCGTGTTCCTCAAGGCAGCATGGGCCATGACGCTGCGCAAGTACACGCGATCCAGCGATGTCGTGTTTGGCCAGGTGCTGTCTGGCCGTGAGATCCCCGTTGCTGGTGCCGACCGGTGAGTCGCATGCTGTTGTTGCTGCTTGTGGGATGTGTGTGCATGGCTGTTGACTGACACTCGCACATGCATCCCTGACTGCAGCATTGTTGGAGCCATGATCAACACCGTGCCGTGCAGAGTGCGCATCGAGTCGGACACCACTGATGCAGCCGATGTGCTGCGTGCTGTGCAGTCTGACCACGGACAGATGCTGCCACACTCGCACACGGGACTGATCGACGTGCACAAGTGGAGAGGCCTCGGATCGGACGCCAAGCTGTTCCAGACACTGTTTGTGTTTGAGAACCTGCCAGAGGACGACCGTCTGTCTGGCGATGCCGGCTCTAAGCTGCCGTTACGCCACTTGGTATTCCATCAGTCGTCGCGCTCACTCACTTACACGTTCGAGCTGGTCATGCACCCACGGCTTAACGGCGTTTCGTTTCAAGCCGCCTTCGACTTCTCGCAGCTGTCACACACACAGGCATCGTCGATCCTGGCCGAGTTTGACTTCACGGTCGGCCAGCTTGCATCTGCAGTCGCATCCAAGTCATCGATCGAGTCGCTGTGGGATCTGTCGCCTGCTCAGATGCAGCTGCTCGATGCACACAGCTTCGGACCACTCGTGGATCTGCCATACGAGGCAGTGCACCACGGCTTCGAGGCACGCGCAGTGGAGCATCCCGACTGGACGGCCGTCGAGTACGGCGACGAGTCGATCACGTATGGCGAACTGAACAAGTGCGGCACTCTGCTTGCCAACCAGATTGTCGCACTTGGCGGCATTGGCGTTGGCTCGCGCGTCGCAGTGATCATGCAGCGATGCCTCGAGTTCCCGCTTGCACTGCTCGCTGTGCTCAAGACTGGCGCGACGATTGTGCCGCTCGACTCCAAGTTCCCAGCCGAACGCATCCGGTTCATTCTCGCCGATGCCGGCGTGACGGTTGTGCTGTCGACCGAGTCTGAGCGCGAGCGTATCGACCAGCTGCAGCTGCCATCCACCGTGCGAGTGGTGATGGTGTCGGCCGATGCTCTCCAGACAGCCTCATCAACCAAGGACGCTGTCGCATTCCAGGCATCGGCTGACAAGCAGCACGCCGCATCTCGATCGGATGTGTTCATGATCGTGTACACGTCAGGCTCGACGGGCAACCCCAAGGGCGTCCCAGTGCCGCACGACGGTGTCATCAACGTTGTCATCTACATGGCAAGAAACATGGGCCCGGACCCGAGCTACCGCGCATCTCAACTTCTTGCTCTCGGCTTCGATGGCTGTCAAAGCGAGATTTGGTCGGCCATTGGGTTTGGTCACAACCTTGTATTGGAAAGCAAAGTCGCTACGGAAACGATGTCGACACTCGAGGTGCTTCATATCACACCTACAGGTCTTGCGCATCTTGGGTCACCCGAACTTTTCCCGAACATCAAAATGGTTGCGGTTGGCGGTGAAGCTTGCCCCAAAGAACTCAAGGATCTTTGGTCTCAAAACGTTCGATTCCTTAACGTCTATGGACCGACCGAAACCAGCATGATCACTCACGGAGCAATTCTCGTTCCAGGATCCGAAGTTTCCATTGGAAAGCCGATCTCGAATAAGTCGTCGTACATCCTGGATGACCAGATGCGTCGCGTGCCTGCTGGCGTGATGGGCGAGGTGTATCTTGGCGGCATTGGCGTGTCGCCTGGATACATCAACCTTCCCGAGATGACGGCCACAAGTTCCTGGCCGATCCGTTTGTGAGCGGCGAGTTTGCAGCCAAGTGTGGCAGCCGCATGTTCAAGACGGGCGATCTCGGACGCATGCTTCCCGACGGCCGCTTCGAGATCATTGGACGCCGCGACGACCAGGTCAAGCTCAAGGGATACCGCATTGAGCTGGACGAGGTTGCAGCCACACTGATGAAGCACCCGCGCGTGACGGCAGCCGCAGCGATTGTCAAGGACAAGATGCACCTGGTTGGCTTTGTGACACCAGCCGACATTGACGCCGACGAGCTGCGCGATGTGGTGTCAGAGCACCTGCCAGCGTACATGGTGCCGGCCGTGTTTGTGGGACTGGACGCCATGCCGACCAACGCCAACGGCAAGACGGACAAGAAGGCACTCGCCGCCATGGACGTTGTGATTGCAGTCGAGAGCCTGTCGAGCGATGCCGAGATGCGCATGGCAGCCGTGTGGGCCGATGTGCTTGGCGTGCCGGTCGAGTCGATCGGCCGCAACACGTCGTTCTTTGCACTCGGTGGCGACTCGATCTCGGCCATTCGTCTGGTTGCCAAGGCCAAGACCGCCGGCTTCGCCATCACCACTGCCCAGATCTTCAAGTCGCCCCGGCTGTCGTCGCTCACTACCGCCGCCAAGGTCGTTGCCACTGTCGATGCCGCACAGCTGTTTGCGCCAGTCTCTGGCCTGTGCCGTTGACGCCCGTCCAGCACAAGTTCTTCAACCATCAGTGGCTGGACATCAACCACTTCAACCAAGGCTTTGTTGTCAAGCCACGCGATGCTCTCGACGCTGCGTCTCTGCGCTCAGCCATCTCTGCACTTGCCACGCACCACGACGTGTTCCGCACACGATACACGCGCACTGTGGATGCTGTGTCTGGAGCCGTCGCTTGGTCGCAGCACATCCTCGCACCCGACGCCATTCCCGCCGTCGATGTGCCGTTTGTGCCGCTCGCATCTGTCGACGACCTCGAGGCCGCCGTGCGCAGCGTGCAGCAGTCGCTGTCCCTCACCGACGGCCCCGTCTTTGCAGCATCGCTGTTTGGTCTCCCTGACGGCACGCAGCGTCTGCTGTTCACAGCACACCATCTGGTCGTGGATCTCGTGTCGTGGCGCATCCTGCTGGACGACCTGCAGACGCTGCTGACTGGCGGCTCGCTGCCGCCCAAGACGCTCTCGTTCAAGGCGTGGTCGGAGCAGCAGACCGAGTTTGCGGCCCAGCTGAATGCTGCCAGCATTGCCAAGTGGGACGCATTCATGGGCCACGACGACGGCTTTGGCAAGCAGCCTGATGTGGCGTCTGCCGATGGTGCTCTCGTGGCATCCAAGACCCACAACAGTCGCGGTGTCGTGGATGCATCGATCACCAGCCAGCTGGATGCCGCCAACATGCCGTATGGCATCAACATCCAGGACATTGTGCTTGCTGCGCTCACACTCGCACTGGCCGATGTGCGGTCATCGGCAGACAGCAACAGCATCCACCAGCTGTGCATCGATCTCGAGGGTCACGGACGCGAGCCATGGACTGACGGTCTCGACGTCACCAACACGGTTGGCTGGTTCACGACGATCTACCCGGCCATGTTCACCGCGTCTCGCGAGTCGCACATTGGCGATGTGCTGCGGCAGGTCAAGCAGAAGCTGCGCAGTGTGCCGCACAAGGGACTGTCGTACGGTGCCATCAAGCACCTTGCACCATCCAGTGACGCCACTGCAGCCATCCAGTCGCATGCCGGCCACCGCGTGTCGTTCAACTACCTCGGCCGGTTCCAGTCTCTCGAGGGCGACGATGCGTTCTTTGCCATGGACACGACGCTCACTCAGGATTGGTCCATCAATCCAGACGACAAGCTGCTCCACCCATGCACCATTAACTGTCCATTATGGAGCAGATCTTGTGCTGGATGTGATATCCGAAGAGTTCATGATGACGGCAGAGATGCTCGAGTCGTGGACAGCGCAGTGGTCAGTGTGGATGCAGCGCATTGTTGCGCACTGCACAGACGCTGCGACGATCGGCGGTCGCGTTCTTGCCGACGTGCCGCTGTTGCCGTCCGAGGCTGCGCTTGCCGAGGCAGAATCCGAGGCGTTTGCTGTTCTTGGACTGCGACCGGTGGATGTGGACGACATGTACCCGGTCACGCCACTGCAATTTGGATTCCTGTCTGCGATGATGCGCGACCCGAGCGAGTATGTGACACAGATGGTTCTTGATATCCGCGGCGACCTCGACATTGCGACACTGCAGAAGGCGTTTGCCACGGTTGCGGCGCAGTTCCCGATCATGCGGACGGCGTTTGTGTCGACCAGCGGCGGCCTGATCCAGGTTGTTGCCAAGGCCGACCACAGCGAGTGGACAAGCAGTGCGGACACGTGGCAGGTCGAGACGCAGTCGCTTGGTGCCATGACAGACGCGTTCCTTGCATTGGATCGCCAGCGCGGCTTCAGCATGGCGAACAAGTCTTTCCATCGCTTCCACAGCGTTGCTCTCGAAGGTGAGAGACGACACCGATGACTCCATGTATTGTATGGCTTGTACTGACCATCATTGGCACACATCCACCCCACTTGACATGTCAGACGGCCGCGTTCGCCTGTTCTGGTCACAACATCATTCCGTCTGTGATGGCTGGTCGTCACCTATCATCGAAAGCAACCTGATTCGAGCATGTGCCGGCCAAGGGTGGTTGCCGAGGGAGCGCCATTCCGCGAATATGTCGAATGGCAGATCGGCCAGTCTCGCGAAGCCAGCCAGGCATTCTGGACCGAATCGTTGTCGCAGGTCGCGAATACGCCCAAGCTGTCGCTTCCCAAACCCGATGCCGGCACACTTCTTGGTCCCAAGTACAAGCGCTTCGAGGAGATTGTGACGCTTGCACGACTGAACGAGGTGTGCAAGACGCAGGGCATCACGGTTTCGACACTGCTGCGTGCAGCCTGGGCGATGACGCTGCGACACTACACACGCAGCGAGCACGTCGTGTTTGGCTCGGTTGTGTCGGGACGCGACGGCAGCATTGACGGCCTGGACCAGACGGTCGGTGTGCTCATCAACACGATCCCTGTGCCGGCTCACTTGACGGACGACATGACGGCGTCGCAGCTGCTTGCATCGATGCAATCGTTCTCGGCGGATGCCATGACGCACTCGCACTGCTCGCTTGTGGACGTGCAGCGATGGTCGGGTGTGCCAGCGACGGACAAGCTGTTCGACACGATCATGGTGTTTGAGAACTACCCGACGAGCGACGTTGACGGTGTCGAGCTGCCATTCAGTCTCGAGAGAGTGCAAGTCGAGGAATTCGTTGATTCGCCGATCGCGCTTGTGATTGTGCAGCAGGATGATCTCGTCAATGTCGGATGCATCTTTGAAGCACACCAAGTCCACGAGGCCGTTGTGCGGTCGATGGTTGACAAGTTTGTGTCGCTTCTTGGACAGTTTGGAGGCGACACAGCGATGAAGGGCGAGGCGTTCGATACCGTGACGGTTGCCAACATGGACGAACTCACGGCCGCACAGCAGCAACTGCTCGATGCACACAGCTTCGGACCACTCGTGGATCTGCCATACGAGGCAGTGCACCACGGCTTCGAGGCACGCGCAGTGGAGCATCCCGACTGGACGGCCGTCGAGTACGGCGACGAGTCGATCACGTATGGCGAACTGGACAAGTGCGGCACTCTGCTTGCCAACCAGATTGTCGCACTTGGCGGCATTTGCGTTGGCTCGCGCGTCGCAGTGATCATGCAGCGATGCCTCGAGTTCCCGCTTGCACTGCTCGCTGTGCTCAAGACTGGCGCGACGATTGTGCCGCTCGACTCCAAGTTCCCAGCCGAGCGCATCCGGTTCATTCTCGCCGATGCCGGCGTGACGGTTGTGCTGTCGACCGAGTCTGAGCGCGAACGTATCGACCAGCTGCAGCTGCCATCCACCGTTCGAGTGGTGATGGTGTCGGCCGATGCTCTCCAGACAGCCGCATCAACCAAGGCCGTTGTCGCATTCCAGGCATCGGCAGACAAGCAGCACGCCGCATCTCGATCGGATGTGTTCATGATCGTGTACACATCAGGCTCGACGGGCAACCCCAAGGGCGTTCCAGTCACTCACGGCGGCATGGTCAATATCGTCGCCATAACATCTGCAAATGTTGGATGTGTGCCTGGTGCCCGTGTCATGCAGTTCATGGCCATTGGATTCGACATGTGCCAGTGGGAAGTGTGGGGATCGCTGTGCCACGGATGCACGCTTGTGATGCGCACAGAGGATGCATTCGAGAAGATCCCGACGGTCGACGTCTTGATGATCACTCCAACGGGCCTCGCTCAGCTTGGAAGCCCCGCCGACTATCCCCGACTCAAGAGCGTTACCGTCGCGGCGAAGTCTGCCCAGGGGAGCTCAAGGATCTGTGGGCGTCCAAGGTCACGTTCACGAACGCATACGGACCGTCGGAGACGTTTGTCTCACATGCTGCTCTCATTGAAATCAAGGACTGCGTGACGGTCGGGCCATTGGAGCCAAACATGGCGTCGTACATCCTTGACGAGCAGATGCGCCGCGTGCCTGCTGGCGTGATGGGCGAGATGTTCATTGGCGGCATTGGCGTGTCGCCTGGTTACATCAACCTTCCCGAGATGACGGCCGACAAGTTCCTGGCCGATCCGTTTGTGAGCGGCGAGTTTGCAGCCAAGTGTGGCAGCCGCATGTTCAAGACGGGCGATCTCGGACGCATGCTTCCCGACGGCCGCTTCGAGATCATTGGACGCCGCGACGACCAGGTCAAGCTCAAGGGATACCGCATTGAGCTGGACGAGGTTGCAGCCGCACTGATGAAGCATCCGCGTGTGACGGCGGCGGCAGCGATTGTCAAGGACAAGACACACCTGGTTGGCTTTGTGACACCAGCCGACATTGACGCCGACGAGCTGCGCGATGTGGTGTCGGAGTACCTGCCAGCGTACATGGTGCCGGCCGTGTTTGTGGGACTGGACGCCATGCCGACCAACGCCAACGGCAAGACGGACAAGAAGGCACTCGCAGCCATGGACGTTGTGATTGCAGTCGAGAGCCTGTCGAGCGATGCCGAGATGCGCATGGCAGCCGTGTGGGCCGATGTGCTTGGCGTGCCGTCGAGTCGATTGGTCGCAACACGTCGTTCTTTGCACTTGGTGGCGACTCGATCTCGGCCATCAAGACGGCAACAGCCTGCCAGCGTGCGGGTCTGCCGATCACCGTGCCGCAGCTGTTCAAGACACAGACGCTGTCACGCTCGGCCGCACTCGCCGACAAGGCAGCCTCGTCTGGCGACTCTGGCTCTGACAGCACGCAAGTGTGGCCGGCTGCCACTCTGTCGCAGGACACGCTCGATGAGATTGCCGCCGACTGGACCGATCGACTCGGAGTCGATGCATCGACCATGGACGCATTCCCCGCCACGCCACTGCAGTCTGGCATGGTTGCAGCAACGATCCAGGATGCATCGGCGTATATCAACCAGGTGCCACTGCAAGCCACGCAGGCGATCGATGTGGCTGCACTCGAGGCAGCCTTCCGCACGCTTGTGCAGCACCACGCCATCCTGCGCACGTCGTTTGTGCCGACATCGACTGGCGGCATTGTGCAGGTTGTGCGGCCGCACATCAACGAGGGCGATGTTGCACTCGAGCGTGTCGCTCTCACAGCCGACATGGACATTGCCGCGTTCCTGGTCCAAGACAAGGCTCGTGGCTTTTCCGTCGGCGACAAGCACTGGATCCGCCTGTCGCTGCTGACCCACACGGACGACTCGCATCCTGTTGTTGTGCTCACGATCCACCACACGCTGTACGATGGCTGGTCCCTGCCGATGATCGTGGGAGACCTGCTTGCAGCATATGGCGGCCACGCACTCGAGGAGCGACCCGCATTCCGGTCTGTGGTGGACTACATCGCCGCACAGGATGCAGCCGCCACCGAGTCGTTCTGGCGCGAGTACCTTGCCGGTGTTGCACCAGCCGAGCCACTGTCGCTTGGCAAGTGGGACTCTGAGGACGCCTCCGAGGACAAGCCGCTGTCGCTCGAGTGCAGCCTGCCGATGGCACAGATGCAGGCGGCGTGCAAGGCGGCAGGCGTCACGGTCGCCGTGTTCCTCAAGGCGGCATGGGCCATGACGCTGCGCAAGTACACGCGATCCAGCGATGTCGTGTTTGGCCAGGTGCTGTCTGGCCGTGAGATCCCCGTTGCTGGTGCCGACCGGTGAGTCGCATGCTGTTGTTGCTGCTTGTGGGATGTGTGTGCATGGCTGATGACTGACACTCGCACATGCATCCCTGACTGCAGCATTGTTGGAGCCATGATCAACACCGTGCCGTGCCGAGTGCGCATCGAGTCGGATGGCACTGATGCATCCGATGTCCTGCGTGCCGTGCAGTCGGACCACGGACAGATGCTGCCACACTCGCACACGGGTCTGATCGACGTGCACAAGTGGAGCGGCCTCGGATCGGACGCCAAGCTGTTCCAGACACTGTTTGTGTTTGAGAACCTGCCAGAAGACGACCGTCTGTCTGGCGATGCTGCTGCCCAGCCGCCGTTCAGCCATGCTGCACCCCAAGAATCGTCGCGTTCATTGGCGTACACATTCGAGCTGATCATGTTCCCGAGTGCAACTGGCATCAGCCTGACGGCACTGTACGACTTTGCACAGCTGTCACACACGCAGGCGTTGTCGATCCTGGCCGAGTTTGACTTCACGTCGGCCAGCTTGCATCTGCAGTCGCATCCAAGTCGTCGATCGAGTCGCTGTGGGATCTGTCGCCTGCTCAGATGCAGCTGCTCGATGCACACAGCTTCGGACCGCTTGTGGAACTGCCATACGAGGCAGTGCACCACGGCTTCGAGGCACGCGCTGCAGAGCATCCCGACTGGACGGCCGTCGAGTACGGCGACGAGTCGATCACGTATGGCGTGATGGACAAGTGCGGCACTCTGCTTGCCAACCAGATCGTCGCACTTGGCGGCATTGGCGTTGGCTCGCGCGTCGCAGTGATCATGCAGCGATGCCTCGAGTTCCCGCTTGCACTGCTCGCTGTGCTCAAGACCGGCGCGACGATTGTGCCGCTCGACTCCAAGTTCCCAGCCGAGCGCATCCGGTTCATTCTCGCCGGATGCCGGCGTGACGGTTGTGCTGTCGACCGAGTCTGAGCGCGAGCGTATCGACCAGCTGCAGCTGCCATCCACCGTCGAGTGGTGATGGTGTCGGCCGATGCTCTCCAGACAGCCGCATCAACCAAGGACGTTGTCGCATTCCAGGCATCGGCGGACAAGCAGCACGCCGCATCTCGATCGGATGTGTTCATGATCGTGTACACATCAGGCTCGACGGGCAACCCCAAGGGCGTCCCAGTGCCGCACGCTGGTGCCATCAACATCGTCAGCAACTGCAATCAGCGATTCGGATGCACACCTGGCATGCGAATGGCGCAGTTCATGGCAGTCGGATTCGACGCCTGCCAGTGGGAGACATGGTCCGCTCTCAATAATGGATGCACGTTGGTTCTTCGGGAGGAGGATGCGTTCAAGACGCTCTCATCTGTTGATGCGATCGTGATCACACCAACCGGTCTATCGCAGCTTGGCGGCCCGTCCAACTTCCCTGGTCTCAGGTTTGTGACTGTTTGTGGCGAGGCGTGTCCTAAGGAGCTCAAGGATCTGTGGGCGTCCAAGGTCATGTTCAACAACGCATACGGTCCTTCTGAGATCTCTATCATCTCACATTCGTCAACCATGGCATCTGTTGATGCTGTGACGGTTGGAGTTGCCATCGACAACGCCTCGTGCTACATCCTCGACGAGAAGATGCGCCGCGTGCCTGCTGGCGTGATGGGCGAGATGTTCATTGGTGGCATTGGTGTGTCGCCTGGTTACATCAACCTTCCCGAGATGACGGCCGACAAGTTCCTGGCCGATCCGTTTGCGAGCGGCGAGTTTGCAGCCAAGTGTGGCAGCCGCATGTTCAAGACGGGCGATCTCGGGCGCATGCTTCCCGACGGCCGCTTCGAGATCATTGGACGCCGCGACGACCAGGTCAAGCTCAAGGGATACCGCATTGAGCTGGACGAGGTTGCAGCCGCACTGATGAAGCATCCGCGTGTGACGGCGGCGGCAGCGATTGTCAAGGACAAGACACACCTGGTTGGCTTTGTGACACCAGCCGACATTGACGCCGACGAGCTGCGCGATGTGGTGTCAGAGCACCTGCCAGCGTACATGGTGCCGGCAGTGTTTGTGGGACTGGACGCCATGCCGACCAACGCCAACGGCAAGACGGACAAGAAGGCACTCGCCGCCATGGACGCTGTGATTGCTGTCGAGAGCCTGTCGAGCGATGCCGAGATGCGCATGGCAGCCGTGTGGGCCGATGTGCTTGGTGTGCCAGTCGAGTCGATCGGCCGCAACACGTCGTTCTTTGCACTCGGTGGCGACTCCATGAACGCGATCATTCTCGTCCGCAAGATCCAGTCCGCCTTTGACTGCCCGGCTCTGTCCCTGCAGACCGTCTTCAAGCATCCGACACTTGGACTGCTCACCAGGGCCGTTCTTCCAGCCGCACGAAAGAGTTCCATCAAGGATGTGAACGGCCACGCAAAGGTCATCCGCATCGCCTGTCTCCACGGCCAGGCATCCAACCCAGTCCACATGGAGTTCCAGCTGTCTGGTCTTAAGGCACACTTTGGCGACAACATCGAGTTTGTGTTCATCCAAGCACCCTTCAAGACGTCTTCGTCACGTAAGTCTCCTGAGTCTGATCACGCATGCTTCTATCCCACAACTGACATCCTTCTGTCATCCCCACAGCCATGAGTGAGATCTATCCCGATATGGAGTGGTTCGAGTGGTTCCCGCAGTCTCTGTTCATCACAAAGTCAGACACGAAGCTTGTGTCCAAATACTTCACTGCCAAGCTCGCGTCTCTTGGTCCCATTGACGGTCTGCTGGGCTTCTCGCAAGGCGCCATGGTCGTCGAGATGCTTGACCAGCTTGCACAGAAAGGCAAGATCCTGCGCACATGGAAGTTCAGTGCTCTTCTCTCTGGTCCAGCCTCCATCAAGTCGTCGCTCTTGTCTGCCCTCCGCTACACTGTTGGCATCCCGTCCATCCACGCATATGGCACCAACGAAGCTCAAGTGTTCCGAACCGGACTGCGCAGCTCGTACCGAGCCGACATGCGCATGGTGCTTGAACACAACGCTGGCCACGACATTCCACGCGACGGCGAGTTTGTGAACGCCTTTGCCGCTGCTATCCGAACCATGATGGGCCTTGCCGCCGACCAATCTGTGAAGGCTGTCTCACCAGCCATCCGCAAGCCTTGAAAGTCTGCTGATATATGCACACGAATGAACCAAAAGTGCAACGATATTGGTCAACAACCATCAGCCAAATGTGCCAAGATGCGATGAAATACTCTGCAAATGGTTGTTTTGTTGATGCTGTTGACGTGCAAATATTGTTGTATGCACAGGGCACATCTGAGGATGTGAAAGCGGGCTTATGGCGCAATGGATAGCGCGTCTGACTACGAATCAGGAGGTTCCAGGTTCGACCCCTGGTAAGCTCGATCTCACATTTTGCCTCTCTCGGCATCGCCTTTTCTTATTGCCACTCTCGCCAGAGTCTCTTCGTTTTGCCCAGAACGCCCTTGTGCACCGGCCTCGCCATCCAACGCGACGACGCCAATCTCGCCCCATTCATTGCCCAGATCTCGGAAGCCATCGAACACAAACTCCCCGAATCCAACGATCCCGCCGCTCTCACCGCGCTCGGCTACGACGACGATCTTCTGGCTACGTTTAGGACCATCCGAGTATCTACAAGAATCGACCAAGTGTACATAACGCTCCTCGGCGGAGGAGTTCTATCCGGTGTTGCGGACATCACAGAGTCTTGGCTCTGTGGTGACCAGCAACAAGTCAATGCACCTGGAGACGTGCGTCCACTCGCCTCGCGAATGTGCGCATTTCTTCAGGCTGCCCATGGTGTGTTCCAGCGTACTTTATGGATACATCACCGTGGACGTGTCGGACCAGGGGGATGACATAACTGAGGGATCTACGCACGGCCTAAAGCTCGAAAGGGTATGGCATCTAGTGTCTTGGGGACTGGGAATCTTCTTGGAATGAACTTTGGCACAAAACGGCATGTTGTCTATCATATTGGGTCAATCCTCGCGGAAAAAGTCGTCCGGGTCATCGTTCAGCTGGCTTAAAAAGTCAGGGTGTTGCAAAGCCATGGCAGGCACAGACACGCCACTCGCACTTGGATCAAACGATGGCTGCGGCGTGAGACTTGATGCAGCAAGACCGTTGGATGCCGACTGATACGAAGCATAGGACGTTGCATTGGGTGGGGGGCCAGAGAATGACAGGCCCTGTCCGCCGGCGCTTGGAATGTATCCGTGACTTGAAAAAGACTCTGCCGACTGGAACGGCATGTTCATGGATCCATTATGCTGCCTAGCGGATGGGATGGCCATGTTGCTGCCAACGCCGTCATTAGAGAAGCCAGCCGAGTTGTTGGGATACGAGCTCAGGGAGTCGATTCGGATGGACGACGCGGATACGGGTCCAAAGGCATTCCATGGATCCGTCAGAGGCGGTCCGTTTTGTGCGAACTCGTTTGGCATCATGGATAGAAGAGATGTGGAAGGCAGCGGGGCCGGCAGTTGACGGCTTGGCGGCTGAGTGGACGCGGCGACACTTGACGAAAAAGAAGTTGACTCGCCAGACGCAAGTTGCTGATGATGTGCGCCGACTGCAGCAGAGTCTGTTGACAAGATGCTTTCGAGCATGTGGGATAGTGTGGGCAGGCGGCTCTCCGAGGTGGCAGATGATGGGGTACGCATAGTATTTGCGTCTGATGGGTGCTGGTTCGGGCGGTGCACATGAGTGTTTCCATTGCTGGTGCTGCTGGTGCTGTTGCTGGTGCTGTTGCTGCTGGTGCTGATGGACTGTAACGAAAAAGGCAGTTGGGGTCCGTGGAAGCCAGCTCCGGGACTTTGCAATGCCGGCATTCGATGAATTAGAGGTGTAACCACGTTGATGGGTGAGTGTCGAACCATGTTGAACTGCGCCTTGGCTGAGAGATCGCGGAAATATTGTCTGGCATGTGAGCTGTATGGCGCCAGCTGCTCAAGCACATTAATGTACAGGACTGTGTCGTGCCGTATGAGCGATAGGTCGAACATCTGCACCACGACTTTGTGGTTCAAGAGCCAGCCAATGAGCTCGCCGGTGTAAAAGACGCAGTCTGCCAGGAACGGGTTCATGCTGGGCAGATGGCTGGGGTCGAGGCGGCGCAGAATGTCCGACATGAGCTTGATCGAGTGCAGACATGTGCTTAGAGTAAGGCCGTTCGCGCGGGCTTGTGCAGATGTTCTGCTGGCCGAGTCTTGTTGGTTCCGCTGGTGATGCATCGCAGACGCCTCAAAAGACTGGTACGGCAGCGATGACGGTGCGGGAAAGTCCAGTGCGTGCTGACTTTGCTGCTGCGGATTGCTTGGGTACGGTACGTTTTCTGGAGGCGCAAGATCAAGAGGCTCTCCAGCTGAAAGCACGACCGACAAGTTATCCAACGCCGACGTCAGGTTCTGCGCCTTGAGCCTGAGTTTGGAAAAGTGAAAGAGCAGTTGCACAAAGGCGACCTCGCAGTGGGGTGCGTTTTCGACAAAGTGGTCGAGCGTGTAGGACGAGGGAATGGTGCGCATGAATGGCGGTAACGCGCTTAGCCAGCTCTGGAGAGACAGATCGATAAGAGAGTGGATCATCTGCAGCTCAGAGGGGTCTTCGTCGTCTGCACGGCGAGCAGCATCAGTGATCTTTCCGAGGATGGATACGAGCTTGATGTAGTGCATGTACACGGTGTTTGTGCGAGAGCTATGCGGCAATGGAACGAGCGTCTGCTGAAGAAACGAGCCGTCGCCGAGCGGGCTTGGCTCGACTCCGAGGCAGATGATCTCTGGCAGCTGGTTTGTGCAGGCGATTGCTTCTGTGCTGAGCAGACCCATGCACGGGTATCCGACGCGCGTGTTTCCCTCGTCGATGATGAACGGAAGCGTAAGCGATGTGGTTGACAGACGGTCCAGCTGGTACAGCATCCACCAGACGCGCCGACGTTGCTCATGCAAGATGGTCTGCGAAGGCCGATCGATCCAGTCCTGCGGCTCCGTGTGCATTCCCAGCGACTGGGCCATACGCACTGCCAAGCCAACAAGCAGCCCGCTTGATGGCTTATCTTCAGCTGTTGGACGGTTCTGGCGTCAGCACACGCTCAGAGAAGCGGCAGTCCATACGAGGCACGGTTTGAACCCACCCCTTTGGTATAGTGCAAGAAGCATGATGGCACACAGCGTGTCCATTGTGGGCTGGGTGTTCAGCTCGTCATCCAGATGCCGCTTGGCCGTCAGATAGAACGTCTGGCCACGCATGTATCCCGACCCGTCACGGTGCGCCAGGATGCACGCGTATGCATAGATGCTGTTTAAGAGGATGTCGCTTCGCTGCTGGACCGTGGACATGAACAGCCGAAAGAGCAGCGAGTCGCACGGGCTGGAGGGCCGGGCAAACACAATCTCGGCAGGACTCAGCGGGCCCATGAACGGCAATGCCGATGCTGCTCCCGATCCCGCCTTGGGTGCGGCCGACACAGCATGGACGCTGTGGCGCTCGAAAAAGACACGGATAAGGTCGACGTGGTACGGGCTCTTCCAGGTCGTGGCCAGCTCCTCTGCGCTGAGAGACGCTGTTGCCGGGTCCTGGGCCGGGTCGGCGGGTGCAGGCGCGACGGATCCAGCCTCGTGCAGTCCATGGCCTTGCTCTTGGGTGCTGATGTACGCCAGCAGATCGGCCAGCCGCTGCGACAGGAAGGCGGCGTAGTCCTTCTTGGGGCCCTTTCGGATGACGTCTCGCTCGTACGAGCAGGGCTTTCCGAGCGTGCTGCATCTGGAGCAAATGGGCAGCGACCGGTCGCACTTGCATCGCTGCATGGTGCAACAGCGGCACATGCAGGCAGCCGTGCCGAGTGAAGCCAAGCCGAGCCATGCCGAGCGGTGCAGTTCCAACCGTTGCCAAGCAGCGCAGCGCAGAGTAGAGCAGAGCAGAGCAGCTGGTGTTAGTCAGCGCCATGCATGGATGGACGCAGGCGGCAGACGGGCAGATAGATGGGCAGCGATGTGCAACAACGAGCCTTCTTGAAGCAGTTGTCGCAGGCAACGTGCGCTCGGGGCTGGTCTTTTTGCTGCTGCTGCTGTGTGCTTCTGCTGTCGGTGTCGTCCAAGTCGTCGTGCTCCAGCTGCTGCTGCGGCTGCTGCCCCAAGGGCCGAGTGCTGCTGCCGCCACCGCCGGTGCCGTCCATGTTGTCGACGTGGGTGGAACGTTTGATAACTGGCGGAACATCTCCCTGATGGAATCTGATGGCTGCCGGATCCAGGCGGAGATGACCAGGCAGCGATGACCAGGCAGCAAGAGCAAGAGAACAGTACATCTATTGCAGCGATCTATGGAGGGGAGGGGGGGAGAGATCTATCCAGTGAGCCGTGATCCGCCCGTGAGTGCGCGCTGCAGACGCTCCAGATCTGCCTTGGCATACATCCAGCGGTCGGAAATGGCCTTGACGCACATCAACTGCAGCTGGATCTTGGCCAGCAGCGTCTCGGGCGGCTCAATGTACACGGGCGACCGCGCAAACGCAATCAAGACAGCACACGAGTGCGCGATCATGCGGCCCGTGTGCGGCAGGTACGACGACAGCGTCGGGTCAATGGCGTGCACGTACTCGAGGATGGCCTGTATGTCCATGGCGGCGTCGCGACAGGCCAGCACAGATGGGTTCTCGAGTGCCGACAGCGGAGACTGGATCAGGTTCTCGGGAAGAACCTGCTCGTGCAGCAGAATGCGTAGGAATGCGGCCTTGAGCTCGACAAAGATGGCTTCCAGCGCCGGCGTGCCCATGACTGTGCGGCTGTTGTCTGGCATGCGCGCAATCGACGACGGATAGCTTGACAGACACGCCGTCAGAGAGCGGTCGAGTAGCCACCGCTGAGTCTCGCGCGTGGATGCGTTGAGTGAGTTTTGCCGCGTGAAGCGCACGATGCGGTTGAGAAGCCGCGTGAGGATAGAGCCATAGTCGCACTGCTCAAAAGGATCAACATGGCTTGTCACGGCCGGGCCTATTCTGAACTGGTCGCGATACAGGATGGTTGAGGCCACGCCCACAAGCACATCGTCGTCATTGATGCTGCACGGCAGCTCCGTGACAATAGACGTAAGAGCCTGCATGAACGGCCGCGTGTCAGTCGCCGTGTGCGCAGGCCAGCAGACGCAGTCAAGCTTACATCGACATCATAGATCCACCAAAACATCCGTCGCCGACTCTCGTGCTGTGTCGACCTGGAAGGAAGATTGACTTCCTCGGGATCCTCGACATGCATGCCCAGCATGTGCACCATCCGCGCAGCAATGCCAAGAAGCAGCACAATGTCTGGCAAAGCGTGCGTCGCAGCATACACAAACATGGTGATGACGCCGTACAGGTTGTCCGTGGACGGGTGAGCGAGAAGGTCACCAAGGTGCTCCTTGGCGAGCGTGTAGTGATGTTTGTGGCGCCCATAGATGCCGTCCTTGTCCAGATACGTGCACGCCACGGCATGCAGCGCATGGATCACAAACGGCGGCTTGCTGTCAATTTCGGCAAGGAACTCTGCAGGTGGAACGAGCGGCCATCGATACGCGAGCTTCTCAAAGAGGGTCTGGAGCAGCTCGCGGTGGATATGAGGACGCTGCTGGCGTGAATGGCGTTCGGCAAAATCGATAGAAGATCCAATGCCTATGCCACTATCACCACTGCTGCTGCTGCCGCTGCTGCCATTGCCGGCATTGTAGGTATTGGCACTCGTGTCACTGCTTAAAAAGTGTGGCAGTCTAGTCGGGAACGGCAGCATCTGGCTGGCCGAAAAGAGCGATGGCGGTATCGTGAGAGCCAGAGTAGGCGAGGAGGACGACAGCTGGATCGTTGTCACGGCTATGGATGGCGATGGGCTTGGATTGTGCAGCAATCCAATGTGGCTTGTTGCTGGAGACAGTTTGAACTCTGCGACGGCGTCCAGCTCGACGAATACAACTCTTCGCGTTTCAGCGCTTGATCAAAGTGTGCATCTTGTGGAACCATTGACGGCTGGAACATACTCTGCTGCTGCTGTTGCTGCTGTTGCTGTTGCGACAGAAGTTGCTGGTGCAGATCCTGTTGTTGGTAGTTGCCGAGGCTGAAGGGTGAATCGGAACTGTAGCTGCTGGTGACGTGGTTTTGGCTGCTACCATTGCTTTTGCTGGAGATGCTCTTGTCTGTGTTGTTCTTGACACGAACGCGTTTGGTGCCGGCGACCGAGGCCGGTTGGTATGTGCTGGATCCAACACTGTGCTCGTCGCCGCTGTCGTTTGGACGGCGTTCGAGGGACCGAACATACCCCTGCCGGAATCAACAGGGCGAGCGTTGCGCCAGGTATGTGTCAATGGCACATTCGCAGCTTGACATGAAATGCGGGCATAGTACCTTTGGCGGGCCACGGGCCTGGATGGGTCGGTCGTACGTGCATTTGTACCCGGTGCGCATGCATCTTCCGCAAGGGATCGTTTGGGAGCACTTGACCTTGAGTTTGTTGCAGTGATCGCAAGCCCGTCCCTGTAGCCGCGTGTCCGTTTGCTCGAGCGAGACTGGCAGTGGCTGTTGCTGTTGCTGTTGCTGTTGCTGGTAGAGGTCGCGACGCTGGGTCTGGTCGAGATCAAGACTGGTCGTCATGGCGAGCATCGCATCTGCATTCGTGTACGCCAGCCCAGATGCCATTGTGGCCATTGTCGAGTGACCAGGTGCTGTGTGTTGGTATCCAACATCCATGCCCGTGAGAAGCCCCGGCGCGGTGGCTGTAGCGGCGGCAGAATCCGAGCTTGGCGACGGCACAGACTCGGAGCCGGACATGGTGCCAGACATGGATGCGGCAGCGGCGGGATGCAGACGGCCGGCGGCCTGATCAGACTGCGACGACGGAGAGTACGTGTAGGAGCTGTTTGCGAACACGGATGCTGCAGCACCAACAGCCACCGGCATGGCATGGTGCTGGCCGTGTGCAGAGCTGGCAAACGTAGCGGCGAATGGATGCTGCTGGTGCTGGTGCTGGTGGTCAAACGATGGCATGGACTGCGAATGGAGCTGCGGGTGTTGGTCGCTGTGCTGCTGCTGCTGCTGCTGCTGCTGCTGCTGCTGCTGCTCGTATTCAGAGAAGCTGTCGTAGCCCAAAGTCGAGGCGTGGCTGTAGTTGTGCAGGCCGTCGCCGTTCGTGTTCCTGGTGTCGTGTGGATTGGGTACATGCAAGTGCGTTTGGCTGTATTCGTGGAGCTCGCTGTGCACACCAGCGGCGGTGCTGCTGCCGTTGCTACTGCCTACAGCACCGTCCATGTCGTGCTGCCGATTGCTGCTAAGGTTGCTGCTGTTACAGAGGTTGCGCATCAACAGGCAAACCAGCACGGCCAACGCCGCGGCTCGAATGTGGCGCAATCACCTAATTCTCCGACCCGCAACAAGCCCTTCATTCCAACCCATGAGTCACCAGAGGCCCAGCCCGCGGCGATGCAATGACGGGCAGGCCCGCCCACCCGAGCCGGATGCCGCGAAGGTGCTCAAGGTCCAGCAGCGCAGGCGCCCACCGCACCGACAGAACCTCGAGCGTCTGCGTGAACACGCCCAGATGCGAAATGGCGGCTGCCCCACTTTGGCCAGACACGCCGGCAGTGACGGCCGCGTCGAGCACACATGCTGCCGTCCAGATGCCTCGGCCAAGACTCTGGTTCATGTGCACCAGCTGCGGGTCGTGCGCAAGCCACGACTGCAGAATCTCGGCCAGCATTGCAACGCTCTCCATGCACACTCGCACAGCGTCCGCGTCTTGCATGGTCGGACACGCAGTGGCTGGCTGGAACAGCGGTGCAAGCGATGCTCCTCCTGCACTTGACGATGCCGCGCCGCACGGCCCTGCCGCTCCGGTCGGTGATGGAGAGCTGGGCTGCAAGGCCAGCTGATGGAGCAGAATGCGCGTGAAGCAGAAGAAGCCTTGCATGTGCGCGACGGTCCACGATGGCGTCTGTTGGTCGAATGGGTCGCAGCCGTACGCCTTGCTGGGCAGCTGCATCCATGCCGGCAGCTGCTCAAACCATTGGCACAGGGAAAGCTGCAGCAGTGACATTTCCATGGACGAATGCTCCTGTGGGTTGCCCGTCTGCTGCAGGAACCGCACCACGCGGCCAAAGATCCGGAGCAGCTTCATGTGGTGCACAAATGGGACTTGGGCCATGGCTGCATCGCGCTGCTGCGTCGCTGGATTTGCCGAGACTGGAGAAAGCAGGTCGCCCACTGTAGCACTGCCCGTTGTGCCCTGCCCGCTGCTTGCGCGGCTGCTGGCACGGCTATCCTGACTTGTTTCTGTGCAGATTGGGAAGGCGCCGAGTGTTGTTCGAGATGTGTGTGGCGATGGCGCAGTCTGTGCTGTCGTCTGTGCTGCTGGCGCGTCCATGATGCAGTCGTCCTCGTATTGGTCCGACAGCGGGTATCCGATCTGCACATCCTCCTCATTGATCAAAAAGGGCACTTGTGCGTGGAAGCTGATGGTTCGATCGAGCTCGTACAAGAACCACCACATCCGGCGACGAAGCTCGATGGTGCGCGGTGAAGGTGTGTGCACCGCCATGTACGCATCAGACTCTTCGTAGAGCTTCATCCGCTGGCCCATCCGCACAGCCAGGCCAAGGAACAGCACGCCGTGCGGCCGGCCCGTTCCTGCCCATACAAGGCGGCAGGTTAGATTAGTAGTCCATCCACAGCCGCGCGCGGCATCTAAACTCTTAAACCTACCGACGGCCACCACGGAGAGCAGCGAGATGCCGTACAGGTTGGCAAACGAGGGACTCTCAATGACGCCGTCGAGCAGTTTCTTGGCTGCCTCGTAGTACCCGGCACCGTGATCAGGGGCCAACGGCTGGCCCAGAGCAACCGCGATGTGAGACGCGTAGGCGTACATGGCGTACAGCAGAAACGGCGGCTGTGCCTCGAGATCGGCCATAAAGTCCTTGCGGCTCAGCACAGGCCGACTGCAATGGATGTAGCGGAAAAAGAGGTCGAGCAAATCGAGGCGAATGTCCAACTTGGGTGCGGCAACCATGGCGACGGGGGTATGTGGAAGAGAAGGGTCGACAGGAGGAGATGCGACTGCGGCTGTTGGCGAGTCTGTGCTTGTGCTCATGCTTATGCCCATGCCCATGCTATGCTTCCCCAGAACACCAATCTTGGTGTTTCTCGTGTCGACAGAGGGAGGCAAGTGCAGCAGCGCGTCGCGCTGATGAGGAGCCTCGGGCAGAGATCCAGCCTCTACACTCATCGAGCCGTTTGAATGGGTCGGTGCCATGAGAACATCGGTAGCCAGCGATTCAAGAATCAGAATCTTTTGCTCCTGTCGCACGTAGCATGCATCCAAAGGGTCAGACAAGCAGTGGCCAAGACGTTCAAAGCAAGACGCATACCAGGAAGCTGACGTATCCTTGCTTTGGACCCTTTTTCTTGGTTTGTCGCGAGAAGATGCACTCGAGCCCAGCGCGTTCGCACTTTGAGCACACGGGCATTCTTCCATCGCATCTAACGAGTACGTACACGCAGGCCAGGTTGTGATCAGCAGCCAGAGAAAGTATGCCCAGCAAGCAGTGGCAGCACTGACCTTATTTTCTGGTGATGAGTTGCAATGGAAGTCGCAGCCAGCAGCCGCATCCATGGCGCAGGGCAAAGACCACAAACGGTCAGTCCAACAAAGAAGAGCCATGTCACGCAGGATGCATGAGCAGCGAGCGACAGGAGCCAACCTTTTTAAAGCACAGGTCGCAAGCAAAGAGCGTGCCTTTGCGAACACGACGCGCAGTTGCTGTATCGATATCGAGAGAGGCAGCAGGCTCCACGTCTGTTTTGACTGCACCAGCCGCCATATTAGCGGGCCGACTGGATCCATCACGCCCGATCGCAGCATCCGTCCCATCGCCAGGACCAGAAGCAGCGGAAGATGGCATATCCAATCGGTTGGCGTTTTGGGCGGCCTGCAACGTGGATGGCGACAGCTCGGCCGCAATCGGCGAGCAGTCGCTGTAGGCGGCTCGACTCATCTCGCTCGCGTTGGTGAACCCACTGCGAGTGCTGTTGAAGCTGCTGTTGAAGCTGCTGGACATGGAATGCGAAAAGGTGCTGTTGCTCGTCGGGCTTGTGGCGGACCATGCCGCAGCTTCGCTTCCAGCAGCTGTCGGGATGCCGGCTGCCAGATCTCGGGCAAGACTGGCGGGCGGCAGATTGGCCCGTCGTTGCTTGGCTGGATGGCCGTTTGCGACGGCATCAGGGACGGCCGAGGGTGTTGCTGCTGCTGCTGCTGCTGCTAGAGTACCATCGGCTGTGGTTGCACAGAGTCCGTCCTTGGACGACCGCCGGCGTTTTCTGCTTGCAAGGGAGGCTGACAAACCAGTGGCGACCATCGGTGCAGCTTCAACCACGGGAGTCGGATGCTGCTGTTGGAGCTGCTGCTGCCCTTGCTGATACTGCTGACTGTGCTGCCCGCTCGATTGGATATCAGGGCCGCCGCCGTTGCTGTTGCCGCCGTTGCTGCTTCCGATGCTGATGCTGATGCCGTTGGGCCGTCGCTGGCTGCCCGCCGCCAGCTGCGTGTTTGTGTCCATCCACGGGATATTGGGGTAACTGCGCAAGCACCACGGGTAGTTGAAAAGCTCAGCCTCGAGAAACCAGGCTTCATTCCATGGTACAGCCTGGCACATCACTCGATCCAGATTCGGATCTTGTCGAGCACGTCGGGCTGGCACGGACCAAGCGACCGCAGCTGGTTGAGGATATCCATGACGGCCTTGACCTCGATCAGCCCGAGCGGCCACGCCCTGGAGAACCGGCGCTGTGCCCACAGGAACAGGTCCAGCATCGCCATGAGCAGATTCGTGTCGGCGCACGGCACCTGCATGGCGAGCAGCACGGCGCACGAGCACATGAGGACCGTTTTGCGGAACATCAGATGCATGTGCTCGAAGCGCGGGTTGTGTGTCTGGAACACGGTGAGCAGCTGGCGCATCGTGACGCAAGCGTGCAGCGCAATCAGGTACGACGGATGCTGCGCGACGGTGCTCAAGTCGGGCTGCAGGAGCGCGTTGAGGAGCACGGGCAGATGCAGTTGCAGACGCGTCATGTGGTAGGTTGCGAGACAGTAGGCCACGAACCAGTGCGGCTGGGTGGTCGAGTGCGGGTCGAGGCTGTAGCTTGATGAAATGCCCTGCATCCAGGCGGGCAGTGCCAGGAACCAGTGCGTCAGCGCCTCGTCTAGCCTATACCATTCCACTTCGCGGTCACATTGCGTCTGGTTGTTGCCCATGCTCAGCCGGAGTTGCATCACGTCCCCAAGCAACGTGACGAGCTCAATGTACTTGTGATACGGATTAATGTCGTTGGCTGGTGCGCCGGATGCATAGGATGCGACTGTAAGCGGCTGGAATGCCGTCGACGCCGGTGAAAGGTGGGGGCCGTGGCCGAGAGACATGTCTAAATGCGATTGATGCAGTTGCGAGTCGTGTATGCTGGGAAAGAGCGGTTTGGGGATTGAAGCGGATGGGTCCGAACTGGGCTGCTCAGGATGCAGATCGTTCATGGGCGGATACGCCAGGCCGCTGAATGATGTTGGAACAGGCTCTGGTGTTGGAAGCTCGATCGTCGATAGAAGCTGCGACGAGGACTCGGATGGCATGGAAGGCAGAGAGGACGGCATGCCCTTACTCGACGACCGCGACACAGACAGGGACACGGTCCGAGAGACGGTCTCGGCAGCAGACGTGACGGGATGCAAGCTGCTTGGTTCGGGGGGAGAGGCGACGGACCACAACGTACCGGCAGAGGCAGGATCCATGCGTAGCGAGTTGGCTGGTTGCAGGGACGCTCCAAAGGAAGAGAGGGATGGCTGTGGATTTGGCGACTCGAACAGGCTGAAAGGGTCAAAGGCAGTCGAACTGGTGCCGAGCGATGAGACGTGAGACGTGCTTGGGTTGGGCGATGCGATATGGAGCGCCGTTGACCACGACGCAGTCAAGGGGGCCGCCGTCGACTGCAAGGCAGATTCCGATACTGATCCAAAAACGTGTTGCGGCTGGTGCACAAACGCGGTTGTTGATGCTGCTGCTGCCACTAATGACGATGGTGGTGACGATAATGATAATGATAGTGACGAGGCGGTATGAAACGACTGAGAGATGGGCTGCTGCTGCTGCTGCTGCTGCTGCCGCCGCCGGTGAACAGTATCGAACTCGCCTGGATACAGAAACGAGAGCGGATATCCGAGTTTACAATCTGTGCTCTGGATCTGTAACGGTAGTCTGGATGTATGGCTGGCATGGCGGTCCGTCTCGAACAGTGACCACCACAGACGGCGACGAATCTCCTGCTCGAGATCCTTTGGCGGCTGGGTGCGTTCGTGCACTGGCTCTTCAAACAGCCGGAGTGCCTGCGCCATTCGGAGTGCGACGGTCAAGAAAGAGTACGCACATGCTTGGCCGAGCACTGTTGAGGGGGGCAATGGGCAGCGTCAGCATCGAGAGTGCCAGTGGCAGAGACACGCAAGACACCTAGAATGAGTAAAAGGGCATACCGCCTGCAGAGTGGGTTGCGTAGAATGCCGCGGTGATGTTCATGATAGAGGGCGACCCGATGCATGTAGGCAACAGTGCCTTGGCCAGAGTAAAGTAGTGGATCATTTCGGGCGACTTGACATTCTCGTCGCGCATTTCGCTGGCAACAATGCATGCGTTGGAATAGATGCTGTACAGCTGGTCATTCACCGAATGTGGATCAGTCAGAACGCGATCCGGCAGCTGGCAGACGTGGCAGACCATGAGACGAGATGGCGTTACCTGGAATGCCGTCATGTCTTCAAGGTTGGCCATAAAGTGTGGTCGGTGAATGATCGGAAGACGCGTGTTGATGTAGGAAAAGAACACGTCGATGAGGTCCATGCGCAAATCGGGCTTCAACGCAAGCACAAACGGATCGCCCAAAGAGAAGCTGCTGCTTCTTGACGTGTCGTGGAAGCTGCCAAACCCGTTCTGATCCGCGGTATGCGATATCCCAAGGTAACTGAATTGGCCAAACGAGCCGTGGATGCTGGATGCTCTGCTGCTGTTGCTGCTGCTACTGCTGCTGTTGCCAACTCCATCGCCATTCCATCTCTCCAATGATCCAGAGGCATTGTGCAGGCCAAGGCCGTTGGCCGACAAGCGGCTCGCGTCTCGGTCGCTTCCGTGCAGTTTCCTGTCTTGCAGAGCTGGTGATGACGATGCTGATGTCGATGATGTCGATGATGCCGATGATGACAATGGTGTGCCTGTTGCAGATAGCGACAAGACAGAGTCTGTGGCGGCCAACTGCATGCGACGAGAGACTTCGCGTTGCAGGCCAGAGATGCGGTCCTGCAGCATGTCAATGTACGCTGGCTTGGCAGACTTGCGGCCAGTGCCGCGCTCAAACGTGCACGGCACTGCAAGCGATGTGCAGTTGGTGCACCGCTGCTTTCCAGGCTCAAACACACACTTGGATTTCTGGAGACGGCCGTATGGTTGAGCAAGATCGGGCCATGGTCAGTGCGCCATGGCATGGAAACGAAGCACCAACGCAGCAGGGGGAGTGGGCCGTTGGCCACCCGAGTCCGACTGGGCACTGTGCACATCCACGATCGAGTGCATGAACCACACGTGGCGTGGAGGGCAGTGGGCAGGCATACCTTGACAGAGCAACGATCACAAGCACGGCCCTGCTTGGTTGCGGCAGCCTGTGCCGCACGGGCCTGCTTGGTCTTTGCAGGCGACTGGCCGGCCGAGTGCAGCGTGGCGGCGGGATGTTGCTGGCGCTGCTGCTGCTGTGGTTGCGGTTGCTGCTGCTGCTGCTCCTGGTGCTGCTCTTGCCGCGCACTCTGCTTCTGGTGGAAGATGCGCTCTTGCAGCAGCTCCTGCTGTGCTCTGAGTTCGGCGATGGTTGCCTGCAGCAGAGCGTCTGGATACGGCGGCTGTGACGCAGGCAGTGACGCCGGGAGTGACGCCGGCAGTGACATTGGGAGGGCATGCAACGTGTGGAGGGACTGGAGCGGCGGAGATTGCAGCGCGGGCAGCAGAGGCGCAACGAGCTGCTGCTGCCACTGCTGCGGAGCGTCGTCCAAGAGCGGCTGCTGCTCGTGGTGGACGTGGTGGTTGTGGTGCCCGTGGCCGTGCCCGTGGCCGTGGCCGTGGTGCTGCGGTTGCTGCTGCTGGCTCATGGCTCGATTGCCAAGTGGAAGTGGGAGAAAGGCGGCGGCGCCCCAAGCACGCAGCCTGCCACGGTTGCGCCGGACAAATCGTCCGCCGCTCGCCGCCGCCATCTTGGCCCGTCGGATGGCCCGGCAGAAGGCCCGGCAGAAGGCCCGGCAGATGGCCCGACTCTGGCCTGCTTCCTGGCTCATGCGGCGCCGGCCAGCGAGTCGAGCCAGCCAAGATACGCAGCGAGCCATCCAACCAGCGAGATACGCAACAGGCAGACAGACACACACCGACCAGGACACTGCGCTTCATTTCGGCCGTCAGCGGCTCTCAAAGTGCCGCGCAATCAGCTCAAGCACCTGCCCCTCCCACAGGCTGCGCTGGTGCGCGGCCCACAGCCCCTCGAGCATGGCGAGATCGACCTCGGCCGGCCCCCAGTTGCGCGCAAGCCGCCGCATCGCCCACCGGTGCAGCTCAAACATGTCGCCCAGGCGCTCCGTGTCGGCGTCGGCCAGCTGCGCCGCCATGAGCAGCACCAGCCCCGACACGCAGATGGACGTGTGCACGAAGCGGTTCACGTGCACAAAGTCGGGCGAGTGCGCCTTGAACCGGAGCAGCAGGGCGTGCACGGCACTCGCGCTGTCCATGCAGATGGCCAGAACTGGGTTGTCGTGCGCCGTGTCCAGGTCGGCCTGGAGGATGCTGAGCAGCGCGCGCACGTGCAGCGCCAACCGCGCGAGATGGTACGTCATGAGCACGTCGGCCAGGAACCAGTGCGGCGACGTGGTCGACCACGGGTCCAGGCTGTACGAATCGGCAATCGTGCGCATCCAGGGCGGGAGCGACGCGAACCATCTGAGCAGCCGCGCGTCGACACGCTGCCGCGTCGCGTCGCCCTCGGCCGACGGATACACATGCGGGCTCTGGCTCAGCCGTGTGACGTCGCCAAAGATGATGTCGAGCTCGAGCGACTTGTGGTAGGGGTTGATTCCATCGATACCTTGCGGCATCAAAGACGTTGATGCTGAAGGTGGCTGGAGCGGCGAGCCGATGATGGACGACTGTGGTGTTGAATTAGAGTAGATGGACTGAGCAGACGGCATGGGCGGCATTGCGTCTGACG
This sequence comes from Entophlyctis helioformis, assembly GCA_025526915.1. Taxonomy (NCBI): domain Eukaryota; kingdom Fungi; phylum Chytridiomycota; class Chytridiomycetes; order Chytridiales; family Chytriomycetaceae; genus Entophlyctis; species Entophlyctis helioformis. The sequence continues at coordinate 86,691 of JAHLKH010000065.1, read as the reverse complement.
GTAGTTGCCCCTGCTGCTGTGGCTGTGGCTGTGGCTGTGGCTGTGGCTGTGGCTGCTTAAAGTGTTGTGAGCGGAATGGGCTCCAGGTGGACGCCGGCTGCGGGGAGAGACTAGCAGATGTGGCCAACGCCACAGTCTGATCGCTCGCAGCCAGAGACGCGCTTTCGAGCGTGTGCTGTTTCTCAAACTGGCCAGGATACCAGAGCGACATGGGCAAGCCGACGGTGGATTCCTCAGAATGCACCTGGATGGGCATAACGAGCGCGAAGCTGGCGTAGAGATCGACCTTGATAAGCACCCACCAGATGCGGCGACGGATCTCCTGCTCGATGCTTTTGGGTGGCTGGTTTCTCTCGTGCACGGGCTCTTCATACAGATGCATTGCCTGAGCCATGCGATGCGCGACCGTCAAGTATGTGGATGGGCTGTTTGTGTCAAGCACTGCCAGCGGGAGATGATGATGAGGATGATGATGATGGCACGCGCAGAGCAGTGAGTTTCTCGTGTCTGTTGAGGATCCAGGGGTAGAGTGGGACGACATCAACGACCAACCTGCTGCAGAGTTGGTGATGTTGAGGATGCTTGAAATGTTGGCGAGCGACGGCGACGAGATGCAGTCAGGAAGCATCGCCTTGGCGGCGGTGTAGTAGTGAAGTGTTTCTGGATTGGACAGCGGCTCGTTGCGCAGGTCGCTCTGCGTCATCAACGCCGCAGAGTAGATAGAATACAGCTGTCATGGGCGGGCGGTTGGGACGGATTCACGTGGTCAGAATGCGACGGCATGAGAGGCTTGAGAGGCTTGAGAGGCATGAGAGGCAAGTGGACTGATGAGAGAATCCTTACATGGAATGCAGTCGCCTTGTGCAGATTGGCCATGAAATGAGGCCGGTGCTCGATAGGGAGACGCGCGTTGTGGGTTTCAAAGAAGAAGTCGATGAGATCCATGCGAAGCTCTGGCTTGAGCGCGATAAGCGAGTCGATCCTCACAGGGGAGAAGCTGCTGTGAGATCCAGACGCATTCGTGCTACTGCTACTGCTGCTGCTGCTGCTGATCAAGCTGCTGTTGCTGTTGCTGTTGCTGTTGCTGTGATTGGCCGTGTCGTCTGTCTGGTCTGAAAGCGAGCCATGGACGCTTTCCATGGCGTGCATGTGAGCCTTGACCTGAGCCCTCGACCAGGGCGAGCCTGATGTAGGTGCGGTCGTAAACAAGGCCGATTGGAAGGCGTGGGCGGGCCCGACAAGCCTCGGCGGCGGTGAAATGGCAGCTGTCCCATTGCTACGAGGGCACATGGATTGCTGCAAAGGAGGGCTGGTCGAGTATGGCTGTTGAGTCTGTTGCGGCTGTGGTGGTTGTGGTGGTTGTTGCTGGTCTGGTGCGAAAGGTTCTCGTTGGCGAATACGCCGCGAGACTTCGCGTTGCAGTTCAGAGATGCGGTCCTGCAGAATGTCAATGTACGCTGGCTTGGCGGACTTGCGGCCAGTGCCGCGCTCAAACGTGCACGGCACCGCGAGCGATGTGCAGATGGTGCATCGCTGCTTTCCAGGCTCAAACACACACTTGGATTTCTGGAGACGGCCGCCGTTGTCGTTGCCCGTTGCCGATGTTAGTGCGACAGGATCCCGAGCCAGCAACGTCGCCCAGAATCCCGGCGGATCCAAAGCAGACGACGGAGCAGATACAGCGGGGCAAAAGCACCGCGGATTCAGGGATTAGTCATCAGCAGGCACAACAGTCAGTTCTCGTCCGTGTGCAACACAACGCTGCACGGCCCAAGGGCAAGAGCACGGCAAGGGCGAGCCAGCGTGGGCCAGAGTGTGCCTTGTGCCAGCGTGTGCCAGTGCCAGGCCGCCTGCAAGCGACTGTGCAGTGTGTCGCTGCAGAGGCGGCCCCATAGCACCCGTCCAAGACCAGCCAGCCAGCCAAGCAACGCAGGGCTTGGCAAGACTTGGCAGGGCGACGTTGGCCCAGGCGGCGTCGCATTGGTCACATTGGCTGGCTGGCTGGCTCGATGGGGGCGGCACTGGCCACTGGCTACTGGCCACAGCCGCTGCTACAGAGCCGGCGGATGTACCTTGAGGGAGCATCGATCACAGGCCCGCTGATGGCGTCCGGCTGGCTGCCCTTGCTGGTGCTGCTGCTGCTGCTGGTGCTGTTGTTGTGGTTGCACGTCCATCCCCTCTGTGTTGGTGGACAAAGCCGAAACCCGCTTCAACAAGCAAGTCGACGGTGCCGCAGTAGCGCCGAAACAATCACCGCATCGGTGATGGAGGCACACGAGGCAAAAAGCCGGTCCGATTCCATCAACCAAATTTGGCCAAGCAGCTGACAGCATAGACTCGAGTATGGACACCGGTATGGACACCGGTATGCACACCGGTATGCACACCGGCATCGACGCCACGCAAGGCACATACACCAGAGGGCTTTTATTGGTCGTTCAGCAGACGGCCAATCATCTCCAGCACCCGGCCCTCCCACATGCTGCGCGTGTGCTCGAGCCAGAGACTCTCGAGGTGCGCCAGGTCCGTCTGGGCAGGCCCCCACGTGCACGACAGGTGATGCATGCCCCACGTGTGCGTCTCGAACACGTCGGTGAGCTGCGCAGCGTCTGCGCCCGGCAGCTGCAGCGCCATGAGCGCGCAGAGTGCGGACAGGTAGACCGCCTTGTGGAAGCACGAGCCCATGTAGATGAGGCTCGGGTGCTGGTTGCGGAACCGCGACAGGATCGCATGCACCGTGTGCACGCTGCTCATGCAGTGCGCGAGCAGCGGGTGGTCGCGCGCGGCGTCCATGTCTGCCTGCAGCACGGCGAGGAGCGTCCGCAGGTGCAGAGCGAGCCGTGCCAGATGGAACATCATGTGGATGTGCGTGTTGAACCAGTGCGGCGTGGTGGTCGACCACGGGTCCAGGCTGTATGCTTCCGGGATCCTCTGCATCCACGCCGGCAGTGACTCGTACCACTGCATGAGACTGGCGTCGATGCGCTGGCGTGCAGACTCGTCGTGATTCGACCGGTCGACCATGGAGCCCTGCGTCAGGCGTGTGACGTCGCCAAAAATGATGTTGAGCTCGAGGTACTTGTGGTACGGGTTGATTCCATCGACGGTGGTGGTGTGCACAGGCCGATTATATACAAAAGACTCGGCAATGGCCTTGCTTGCCGAAGGCTCAATCTCAAACTCACCCGGATAGTAGTACGACAGAGGCATGCCGCACTGGTTGACCTCGATCTCGTGCATCTCTGGCGGCAGATGTGCAGCAAACGAGCCAAAGCGGTCGACCATGATCAGGAAATGCCACAGACGACGCGCCTCTTCTTGTCTGACCGACTGGGGCGGCAAGGCGCGCTGTTCAGGCGTTTCGCGGAAGATGTCGAGCTGCTGCGCCATCCGGAACGTGGCACTGACATAGACAATAGCCTCGGACTTGCACGTTGCTGTGGCGGGGAAGGCGTTGGACGACAAGGAGAGCCACTCAGCACTGAATCCATGCCAGCGGACCACATTGTGTGCGCCGAGGCAATGCGCTACGGCGGCAACTTACCAGACATGACGATAGAAAGAGACATGAGAGAAAAGACCGTCTCGAACGACGGTTGCGAGATGTAAAGGTGCATGAGGCTGCGTGCCTTTTCCAGAAACCCAACGTACTCTTTGGACGGGTCAAAGCCCATGCCGTGCAGGTAGTAGGCAGAGAGCGCGTACAGGGAGTTGAGCAGCAGCGGCGACGTGGAGTGAATCTGCTTCATGAACGACGGGCGATGGAGCATGGGAATGCGTTGGCGCGCATAGACGAAATAGGCGTCGATCAGGTCCATGCGGATCGGCGTGTGGGACTGTGCAAGGTCGGACGCGGGCTTGCCCAAGAAGGATGCGTTAAAGTCTGGATTAGACACATGGAGTCGGTGGGCGTGGAGGGGCGGCCGGCCAGTAGTTGTGCGTGGTTGAGCTGGTGGTTGGAGTGGGACGAGGTGTGGTGGGCTTGGTGGCGGACATTCTGCGCGGTCTTGGCAAAGTCCAGCGGATCGCGGTCAAAGTCGGGGTTGCAGTGGCGCAGAGGGAAACTGGTCAAGGAGCGGTGGTGACCGGTGCCGTAGAAGGGGGTCGAGGCGGACTGCTCAGACGTGATGGGTGCCAGCAGCGATGCAGACACGGGGGCGTTTGCGGCATCTGCGGTTGATGCAGCCGACAGCTTTGGCACCGACTTTTCCATGGACGCAGCGACCGCGACTTGGGCAAGCCGGGGAGCAGCAGCAGCAGCAGCAGCGAGCGTGGGCGAGACGCATGCGGACACAGGGGCAGTCGAACTGTTGGCAGACGCCGAGCGAGAGCCGGACAGCGACCCAGCAGTCGAGAGCGAGGCCGTGTCTCCAGCGCAGTCGGCGGCGATAGGTTCAGGCGCATACACATCCTGGGACGCAGACGAGGCTTTGCGTGCCAGCGCGACGGTTGGCGAAGCGGAGCGCGAGGCTTGCGCAACGCGGTTCTTGCTGCCGCCACCGTTGCCACCGTTGTTGCTGTTGCTGCTGCTGTTGACGATGACGTTGGCGCTGGGGCTGTTGTGGCTGTTTGTCCCACCCATGCGGCTGCCATTGCCTTGAGCGGCTGTGGCGTGGAGCGGTGATGTGCTTGTGGTGCTTGCGTTGGTGGTGGCGCGGGCAGTGACGCCATTGGGGTGGCTGCCTGTTCTCCGCTCGGTGATCATGGCCTGGAGCTCCCTGATGCGAGACTCGAGCTCGGCAATGTATCCGGGCTTGGGGCCGCGGCGCTTTGGCTCGCGGGTGTAGCTGCAGGGATACCCGACGACGGAGCAGCCAGAGCACCGTGGCTTCAGGTTGTCGCACTTTGCTTTCTGCAGACGCAGATACGTTGGGAATGGCAAGCAAGGGGGCGGGCAAGGGGGGCGGGCCAGCCAGGCGGTGTGGCAGCAACGGGGAGCACGAGGAGGCGACGAGAGGCCGTTCAAGGGACGAGTCCGCGGCCCGATGACGCGCGTGGCGACACGGTGTGACGGCGTTCAACACGGCGTGACGGCGGAGTTGGCGGCGTGCAGGCAGGCCGGATGATGGTGCACACAAGGACGCAGAGCCGCAGTCAGCATTTATGCAAGAGGCGAGCATAGCCAATGGTGCCATCTGCGCCGTGGGCTGACACAGTGGGCAGTTGAAGTAGGTAGTTGAAGTGGGCCGTCATGTGGCAGACGGCCCCTCTCTTCATGCGGCCCGTGCAGCCACGCAGCGTTCACGCAGACGAGCAGCTGTCGAAGGCGCAGGCTCCAGTGAAGGTGCAAGTGGGAGAGCGTGCAACAAGAGGGGCTTGATGGCGGCCATCACACGGCCACGTCGCCAAAACAAACGGGCGGACGGCCCACAGACAGACAGACGGCCACAGACAGACGGCCACAGACAGACGGCGCACCTTTTGGTAGCAGCGGTCGCAGGCCTGCGAGGCACGGTGCGGCAGGGCGGCGGCCTGGGTCGGGGCAGCGGGTGCTTGTGCTTGTGCGTCCGAGACTTCCGGCTGCTTGAAAGGGCTGCCGGTGACGGTCTCGAGCACGAGGCTGCTGCCGGTGAAGTTGCTGCCGGTGAAGTTGCTGGTGCCGTTGATGCTGCCGGCGAGGCGGGCGGGCGGGAACATGTGCGGCTGGCTGTGGCTGTGGCTGCTGCTGTGGCTGTGGCTGTGGCTGTGGGTGTGGGGTGTGGGCGGCCTGCTGGGAGTGGGAGTAGAGGGAAATGTCGTAGTGGGCGTGGGCAAAGAGGGCTTGGCTGTTGTGGCTGTTGTGGTTGTTGTGGTTGTTGTGGTCGTTGTTGTTGCTGCTGTTGCTGCTGTTGCTGCTGTTGCAGGCCACGGCGGCGGCAGAAGCAGCCGAGGCGGAGGTTGCGCGGGGCATTGTTTGGGCAAGTTCGGAAGCCGGCAAAACGAGAACGGCACGCGGCGGGGCTGGGGGGGCCGCAGCCGGGAGAATGTGTGACGTTGGCGGGTGTGGATGTGTGGGTGTGTGGGTGTGTGGGTGTGTGGGTGGATGTGGGTGAGTGTGTGAGTGGGTGAGTGTATGTGTGTGTGGGAGTAAGGGGCGAGTGAGGAGAGCGTGAGGTGTGGGCTGCTGAGCACAGGCACAGGCACTCGGCAGCAGTGCACCACACGGCAGCAGTGCTGCTGTGCACCACGGCCGGGCTGCTCATGTGGCCGCACCGTGCGGCCGCCGATGGCCACTCGCCCTCGTGGCGCCTCGAATCGTGAAAGCCGGCGTGCGAGCGAGCGTGCGTGCGGAGGAATGTGCCAATCCAGCCTGCCGGATCAGTCGGCCCGCTTGCAAAAACGTTCAACCGCTGCGATCGGCAAGCTGAAACGTCGTGGAACATGACCAGGGTTGCTCATGACAGGCTGCGGGGCAGTCTGGTAGCGACGTGCACAACAGCAACAACAGCAGCAACAGCAACATCAACAACAACAGCAACAGCAGCAACAACAGCAATATCCTCTTGCGTGGCATGGCATCGCAAGGCATGACAAGCCCAGCCGAGCACAGATCTCCCTTTATTGCTCCGCCCATCACAGGCGTGTGACGGCCTGGCGCTTGGCTACCAGCGTCGCAAGGCCCTGCGACGCGAGCGTGCTGATGCGCGACAGCGCGCCAAGCGAGTCCAGCAGCCGGTCGACCACAGCCAGCACAGCCGGGACGTAGCCATCCGCAAGTGTCTGCTCGATCCGCACAGACGGGTTGTATCCCGCCGCGTCACTATCCGTGCCATCCATCCCGTCCGTGCCGTCCGTGCCGCTCCGGCGTGGAGGGTACTCTGGTACGCGCGGCATAAACGCCGTTGGCGGCGCATACGGCTGCTGCGCTGCCTGCACGGACAGGAGCAGCGCCTCGCCCGCCAGACACAGCCCGAGGTACACGTGCGGCGAGATGTACCGGAACTCGGGGTTGTCGGCAAGGAACGCATCGTTAAGCGACGCGATCATGAGCGCACACTCGACACACGCATGCAGCGTCGGGTGCTCCATGGCTGCACGGGCCGCACTGGTCGCCGCCGCAACGGCTGCATCGCGGTCGGCCTCGGTCCCTGCCTGTGCCGCCGCGGCTGTGGCCTGGATGGCAGCTGCGCGTGCCAGATGCGTGGCCTGCGCGACAACCTTGTCGAGGGCGTGCATGTGCACGATGAGCCGCGAATAGTAGAACATGATCTGCACAAACGCAACCTTCCACGGTGGCAAGCCCGTCTCTGTCGGCAGCGATCCCGCCGGCAGCGCCAGTACTGCGCCGTTGACCCCTGCTCCGCCAAGGAACCCAAGGCCAACCGCATATCGGCGAGGCTCAGACTGCAGCCACGCGGGTGCCTGCTGGAACCACTCCGAGAGACTCCGGTCGAGCGCAGCAGACTGGTACGCAGACTCGTGCGCGGGCGACGCATCGAGCAGATCGCCGTTTGCATACGAGCCATGCCCTGACCCTTGCACGGCAGGGCGTCGGGACCGCTCGAGCGCAACAATCTTGGTCGTAATCTCGAGCAGCTGCATGTAGTAGCTCTCCAGACTCACGAGGGGATCAAAGTCGGGCCGTGTGGGGTCGTGGTGGTTGCGCTGTGCGGCGCTGCTGCCATCGTGCCCGTTGCCGTTGCTGCCGCCGCCGGTGCTGCTGCCGCTGTGCATGCCAGACGCACTGGCCGATGCCACAAGGCCGTCCCGCCCCAGCGCCATGCGCGCCGAATGCGTAAAGTACTCGGGAATGGCCGTGTCCATCATGCCGGGCCCGTCTGCGTCTCCCCCCTGCGTGTCCATGCTGTCCTGGCCGCCAGCCCCGCTGCCGTACTCATAGCCGTTGCTGCCAGCGTCAGCCTGCCCTTGGCCGAGTCCTTGCCCGTTGCCGTAGCCTGACGCGTACCGCTTGGGGCGGGATCTGAGCCAGACGAGCTCGGTGCTCGGGTAGTTGACCTTAAAGTCCATCTCGCGGATGGCAAAGGGCAGCTTGGACGTGAGACACATGAACCGGTCCGTCTCGTACAGCGCCCACCAGATGCGGCGGCGGTACTCTTGGATGTGCTCAGAGTAGGCGACGCGCTCGAGACTGGGCTCGCAGTGCAGGCGCATCTGCTGTGCGATGCGCACCGCCATGCCAAAGTACACCCACGCCTCGGTCGTCTGGCCGGCGTTCGAGACAAAGAGCGACAGCAGAATGAGCCCAATGACGGTCACGTACGTCGGCTGCTCGATGGCACGGTCGACAAACGCGCGTGCTGTCGAAAAGTAGTGCATCGACATCCCGGGCATGGACGGGTAGGCGTAGTGTGCCGACACGGCGTATAGCGCGTTGAGGAGGAGCGGGTTCTCGCTGCGTGCGTTCTTGACAAACGAGGGCCTGTGCAGCACGGGGAAGAACGGATACACGTTCGAGAAGAAAAAGTCAATGAGATCCGGCCGATAGTCGGCGTACTGTTCGGGCCCGCGTGGCGCAGACGTGCTGATCAGTCCCGTGTCCATTGCCGAGGGTGCCTCTTGCGGAGAGTATGGCCCTGGCCGGCTGGTGGCACTTGCTCCAACAGCCGCATCGCCGGGGCCAGGCTGGGATGCAGGGCCTTGGGCAAACTGGCCCGTATGTCGGTCGGCTTCGGCCAGATCGTCGGCATGTGGCTGCCTGTCCTCTGACTTGACAAACGCCACAGATGACCGGCGACGAGAGCGTGTGCCCGACATGCCGCCATCATTGCTGGTCTCGCTCGCCTCGTCGCCGCCATTGTATGCACCCGTCGCCGCAGCCACAGCAGCCATGGCAGCCGCGTATCCCAGATCGTCAATGGCCTGCTCACCGGGCGGCAGCTGGCCGAGCAGCTCCTCCAGCTCCTTGACCCGCCCCTCGAGCTCCTCAATGTATCCAGGCTTGGGGCCACGCTTGCGTGCGATGCGTGTGTAGGTGCAGCTCTGGCCCGAGTTTCTGCAGTTGGTGCACAGCGGCTGGACGCCATCGCAGCGCACCTTCTGCTCGTTTGCCGGGAGCGATCCAAGCCCGATCCAGGATCGGCAAAATCGACCGCAGTGCCCAGACGTCCAGTCACGCGGGAGATCAGATGAAGGCCCACGTGGCAAGGAGCGGGCCAAAAACCCGACCCAAGTGTCAGCAGACGAGCCAGGTCAATCCATTCAGCCAGAGCGTTAGCGCCGGTTTTGCGAGACCCAAGCAGGAGGAGCCAGAAGCGCACCTTTTTGTTGCACGTGTCGCACGCCTTGCTTGCACGCTGCCGCTTGGGAGCGCCAGCGTCCTCGTCGTTGTCGTTGCTGTGGTAGTTGGCGTTGTCGTAGTTGGACGAGCCCGCCTGCTGCTGCTGCTGCTGCTGCTGCTGCTGGTACAGAGCGTGGGAGGCATGGTGCCCGTAGCTGTCGTGGGCAACATCGTCGTCGTGAGGCCGTGGGGCGGATTGCGACACCGGCGCGGCAGCACTGTGGGCCGCCACCCTGAAAAACGCCGGAGCGGTGTTCTGGGGCAACGATACAGCGGGAGATCCGCTGCCAGCGAGGCCAGGTGCCGCAGTTGGGCCTTGGCCAGGCGCCATCGCAGCGGCAGACGGCGGCGTGCCCGAAACCACGCCACCGGATGGAGACTGCAGGGCAGGCTGCTGTTGCTGGTGCGGTTGCGGTTGCGGGTATGGATGGGGCTGGGACGGGGCGGGCTGAACGGGAGGTGCTGGGCCGTGCGCGTAGTGGTGCTGGTACGGATGCTGCGGTGCCAGGTACGGGGGATGCACGCCGGGCTGTGGAGGCACAGACGACGTTGCTGGTGCTGGTGCCGGTGCCGGTGCTGCTGGTGCTGGCGCTGGTGCGGCGGCCGGAACAGCCGCTGGCGGCAAGGGCGTGGGTATCGTGTGATAGTGCGGCTGCATGGGCTGCTGCTGCTGCTGCTGCTGCTGCTGCTGTATGCCTTGCACAGGAGCCGGTGGCAGTCCTTGCGTGACCGGGCCTGGTGGTGGTGCAGGCGGCGGCTGTGGGGCGTAGTGCGGATGCGGCGGCTGCACGGGTGGCTGCACGGGCGGTTGGACGTACTGCGGATACGGAGCGTAGTGCTGCGGCATGTGCGGCTGCTGGAGCATCGGTGGTGGCTGCTGGGCCTGCTGCTGGGCCTGCTGCTGCACCTGCTGCTGGTGCTGCCCGTAGCCGAGCTGCTGTGGCGGTGGCAGCGGATAGCTGTAGTACGCCTGCGGCGGGTGCTGCAGATGCTGTGGCTGCAGATGCTGCTGCTGCTGCTGCTGGTCGTACGGCGCATACGGCGGCTGGCCCGGATGCGCATACAGGTGCTGTGCGTGCTGTGCGTGCGTGCCTGTCATGTCTGCGTGGTGGTGGTGTGCTTGGTGTGCTTGGTGTGCTTGGTGTGCTTGGTACGCCTGCGGCGGCTGCTGAGAGGCGTACACGCCGGCGGGAGGCTGGCCAAGTGCATAGTGCTGCTGGTGCGTCTGCTGCTGCGTCTGCTGGGCTGGCTGCTGGGCTGGCTGCTGGGTTGGCTGCTGCTGCTGCTGCTGATACATGGCCAGATGCAGACTGGCGAGTTCAAGGCCAACGCCGGAATATTGTCGGGCCTCTCCAGCCAGACCAAGCCAGCCCAAGCCAGACCAAGCCCGGCCAAACAGCCCCACGTGGTCTCCCATTGGGGCCGTGCCGCGCGGTGCAACAAGATGCTTTTCCGGGCGGGCGGGCGGGCGGGCCGGTCTGGCCGGTCTGGCCGGCACCACGAGAAAGCGCATCGCCAGCACAACCAGCTTCATTCGAGACCAGCAAGGCGAAGCGCTCAGAGGGCCACCTGCTTGCGCGTGAGCACCGCGTCCTTGAGCAGCAGCAGGCGGTCCACGCTCGGCCGGCCAAGCAAAAAGTACTCGGTCATGGCTGCAAGCGACGAGATGCACAGGTCCAGCATCTCAAACTTTTGCGCCCGCGGAATGTCCCACAGCCCGTCATTGTCCATGAGCAGCGAGATGGCGTGCAGCTGGCCGGCATGGAAGATGCTGCGGCCAAAGAACGCAGACACAAACGAAAACGACTTGTTGCCGCACGCGTTGAAGACGCCAACCAGCGCCGTGATGCGCCGCGCAGACTCCATGCACACGTCAAACGCGTGGTCCGTCACAATCGACGCGATCCGGTTCTGTCGGATGGCCGTCAGCAGCCGCTGCTCAAAGAGCATGATGCGCATCGCGTGGAAGAGTCCGAGAATGTACGCCGCCTGCCACGGCGGCGGCGTGCCCATGGCCAGATCGGAGCCATACGTCGGCTGCACGTGTGCGATCCAGTCTGGGAACTCGGCGAACCACGCTTCCAGACGCTCCTCCAGGACACGGCGTTGAGCGTTGACGGCCTGCATCTCGGCCTTGTAGTGGCGCTCTTCCTCTTCGGGACTCCGCGGCGTGGCTGGTGCTCCTTCGGTGGGTTGGGGCAGCTCGGCGTCAGAAAACGTTGGCGACCCCCACTCCACTGCTGTGTCGGCCGGCGGTCCACCCGGTGGTCCTCCCGGCAGTCTTCCCGGTGATCCTCCCGGTGGTCCTCCCGGCGGTCCTCCAGGCGGTCCTCCAGGCGGCCCTCCCTCGCGCGCAGCCGACGGATCGCCCACAAGCGTCGCCTCTCGCATCCGCAGCTCGTGAACATCGCCCAGAATCGTGATGCCAATGACGAGCAGCCGCAACGGGCTCGTGAGCGGTGCCGCAACAAAGTCACAGTCGAGCATGCGGAAGAACGCGTTCTGCTCGGCATCCCGTGCCGCAGACCCGAGCAGCAAGGCCGCCTGCGGCATGTCCTCGTCCATGACATCCAGGCCGTCCAGCGACACGAACCGGCCCACACTCGTCTTGGCATTGAGGATGCTGTCGATATAGAGACCCTCGGGGCTTGGATAGGCGACGTTGAACTCAGAGCGGCCGAGACTGAACGGGATCGAGACACTGAGACAGGCGAGCACTCCATCTCGTACATGGACCACCAGATGCGACGACGGATCTCTTGCTGTACAGGGTCAAGATGTGTGTAGGAGCGCTCGTCGTTGAGCTTGAGCGTCTTGGCCACCTTGATGGTCGTGGTGAGATACTTCCACGACGCCATTGCGCGATTGGTGACTAGCGGCACGTGGCAAGACGTTAGCTCGGTGGTCTGTCCGCCAAGCATACAGGTGGCATGGTCCAGTCGACTGGCCAGACTTACGTGCAGCACACATGGACATGAGCAGCAGGCCATAGGCCACCGTGATCGTGGGCGGCTCACGCAGAGTGGCTTCGACCTGGGGCACGGCAAGCGTAAAGTACTTTTCTGCCATCTCGTGGGCCATCCGCGGCGGCAGGAGCGGCGTGATGAGCGACAGCGCGTACATGACGTTGAGCACAAACGGCGGCTCAGACTCGACCGTCGCCAGGAACGTGTCGCGCGTGAAGATGGGGAAGATGGGGTAGTAAAACTCAAAGAAGATGTCGAGCATGTCGTAGAAGATTGGCGTCTTGTGGGGCTTTGGTGCAGACGTGGATTCAGAGACGGCGTCGCCACTTGGCTGACCAACTGTGCTGTGGCTGCTGCGGCTGAGGTTGGATGCGCCTGGCATAGGCGATGGCAATGGCACAAGCGATGGATGAGGGCCCTGCGACAGAGGCTCGATGCCCTTGCCGATCGTGCTGTTCAAGTTGGCCATGCCGCCAGATGGTGCAAGTCCGGATACAGAGGACGATGGCGAGAGCGTGGGGATCGACGTGGCATCCGAGGTGTTCACCAGGTCTGGCAGCGACGAGTTCGACGACGATGATGTGGACGCAGTTGACCAAGGCGATGACGTGACTGGCACAGCCAGGTATTGGCTGGACTGCTGTATCTGCGCATTCTGGCCTGGCTGGTTGGGCGGCATAAACTGTGCGGCACTGGCGGACGCAACTCCTCCGGCCACGTTGACATCCATGCTGCCCAGCTTCTCTTCGACCTCGCGCATCTGCCGAGCAAGGACACGCTGCTCCTCGAGCGAAGCCTCGTAGTTTGCAAACTCGGTCCGACGGCCGTCCATCCACTGCGCCTGCTGCGGATCAGACACGACCGGCGGATCACGAGGCTGAGGGTATTGTGCCGCCTGAATCTGCTGCTGCAGCTGGTACTGCTGCTGGAAGGACGCCATTGCTGAGGCTGTAGAAGCAGCAGTGGATGCAGCCAGCGACGAGAAGGCGAGCGGTGCTTCGACTTCAAGCAGGCGGCGGTACGCGTCGTTGCCAGCTTGCATACCAGTCAACGATCCTGGCGGCAGGGGCGGCATCAGCCGTTGCGATGAGGAGGCAGGGAGAGTTGGGAACGGCTGCAGACTTTGCTGTATCGCTTGCTGCGTGGATGGCAGTGTGCTGGCCAATTGCTGCTGCTGTTGTTGCTGCTGTTGCTGCCAGCCATCAAGCAAGGGAAATGCTGGTGTCTGAGAGCTTGTGTTGGGCATCGATCCAAGCTGCAAGGAAGGCGACGAGAACAGCTGCGACGCGGCAGCCGACATGGACGGCGCAGGCGACGGCTTGAGAGGAGAGGCGGCTGGCGGCATCTGCGAGTCCAGGCTGTGCAGCTTCTGGTCGAGCACAGGAGGCAGCTGCGGCGACCTTGGCAAAGGGGCAAACGCGGTCGGGCTGTGGCGCGGCTGGTCTCGTTGAAGGAGGGCGATGCCGCCTCTGGACCGGCCGCTAGCCTCGTCGCTGCCGATGAGGCTCGCGAGCGCGCCAGCAATGGTGCTGTCCGTGCGAATGACGGCTGGATCGATAGGCGGATCGGGCGTCAAGCGACCTACCGCCGCCGCCGCCGATCCAGATTCGACAGCGCGGGGCGGAGAAGGAGCGGAAAAGCCGCGCGCAGCATCCGCTTGGCCAGACTGGGCACGGCTGGCGGCCAGGGGCATCGACGCAGGGGCAGACGAGGCCGTGCCCGGCGTCCAGGCCGGCGTGGGCTGCTGCGGCTGCGGCTGCGGCTGCTGCCGTCGCTGGGAGTCGCGGGCAGCCAGCGGGCCTCTGCGGACAGGCTCCTGTCTGTACACGCATTCAATGCCCACGGACCGGCAGTCCAGACAGGCGGGCTTGCAGCCCGAGCATTGGATTCTCTGTTGGTGCGGCATGGCAGTGGCGTGGGTGGCGATGGCCCTGTCAGCGGCGTTCGACAGCGTCGCCCTGTTGGGGGCAGAGTTGGGCAGGGCAGGGAAGGGCAGGACACGGCAGGCACAGGCCTGTTCGGGTGCTGCACAACTCATAGGCAGCCTCATGGACGGGCCCGAGCCGCCTATGCCAGCAACAGGCGTACCTTTTTGCGGCAATACTCGCACGCCAGCTTGGTGCGCTTGCGTGCACCAACTGCTGCTGCTGCTGCTGCTGCTGCTGCTGCTGTCGCCGCTGTGCTTCCGCCTACTGCTGTGCTGTTGCTGCTGCCCTTGCTGTTGCTGTTGATGCTGCCCCCAAGCCCGGCAGCGCTCGCACTGCTGCTGCCCGAGACCCGAGTGCGGATGGGTCCGCCCGTCGACTGCTGCTCAAGCGGCGCTTGCATTGCGGAAAATCAGTTTTGGTGGAAGCGGAGTAATGGCAAGGGCGACTTGGACAGCGAGACTGGCGGGCAACGCTTTATTGCTGCTGGTAGTAGTCGTGTGCATGCTGAATCTGCTGGACAGGCATCTGCATGGGCAGCGGCCCTTGTGCCTGGTGCATCACGGGCAGCTGCATCGGGACAGGCATGGCCATGATCGGCATTGGCATGTTGAGCGGCATGGACGGCGTTGGCGCAGACCCTGCCAGCGGCGGCTGGTACAGCAGGTGTGCATTTGGCGGTGCTTGCCCTTGCAGCTGTCCTGGAAGCGACGGAACGGCTTGCGGCGCGTTGGTGTAAAAGTGAGCGTGTTGCTGTTGGGGCTGTTGGGGTTGCGACTGAGACGGTGGCTGCGACTGTTGAGGGGCTAGTTGCTGCGAGTGCGGGGCATGCTGGCCAAAGTACCGCGGATCAGGATAGCCATAGTCGGGTGGCAGGTAGTGCGGATACGCATGATGCTGCGCGTATCCATGCGACGCGTGCGGCTGGTGAGCATAGTCATATGGTATCGAATGGTACTCGTGCAAGGGCTGCTGTGTCTGCTGTTCTTGGCGGTGTAGTGGCTGCATTGGAGGCTGATGCTGTTGTTGCTGTTGCTGTAATTGCAGCTGGGAAAGGTGCGACGGATGACTCTGCTGTTGCATACTGTACTGTTGTTGGTAGGACTCGTGCGGGAATGATTCATAGGCGTACGGATGGTAGCTTGGTGGGCTTAGCTGCTGCTGCGGTTTGTATGCTTGAGATTGCTGTTGTTGTGGTTGCTGTTGCTGCTGCTGCTGCTGCTGCTGCTGCTGGCCTTGACTTTGAAGTCGGTCTCCCATCCCTGGTGCATCTGTCGGGATGACCGACATGGATGATGGTGCTGACGAGCACGGCAGAATCTCGTCGCTCGGCAATGCGTCTTGCATCGATACCACAGATTGCACAGATCCAGCCTTGGCGAGGGATTGTGGCGGCTGCTCTTGATCGCAAGTCGGCTGCGATGCGGTGGTTGGCGACGCGACGCGTACCGCTGCTACAACTGCTGCTGCAACTACTGCCGCTGCTGCTCCGTTGTCTGGAAGAGTGCAAGGGGCAGCGACAGTCGCAATAGAGTCGGGTGCGGCGGCGGAACTCGGTTCAGAACGAACGGTCACGTCATTGGCGACGACAGCTAACGGTGCCGGTGCCAGTGCCGGTGCAGTTTGCATGGCTTCATCATGGAGTTGCGCATACGCCGGCTGCTTGGGCAAAGCTTCAGGCAAAAGTATCTCCAGAGCATCATGCCGCAGCGACTCGACGGAGCGCAGCTGCTTGACAAGCAGCTCTGCGCGCGAACTGGATGTCTTGAGTCTGCGGCCCATGAGTTGCGTAGCATGGACGTGCAGGCGGAGGTTATTCAGAGCGGTTTCCGTGAGAGCCGGGTTCGTGCTGGCCTTGGCTGTTGTGGCGTGCACAATGCCGGCCGTGTAGATGCAGTGCGAGGCATACGGCGCCATGAGATTAAGTGTTGGGTCTTCCGCGAGCATGGCCGAAATCAGCGTGGCGGTTGTGTTGGCAGAGTCGAGACATTTGAGAAAGGCAGGGGACGTCTCGAGCGCAAGTGCGCCAGTCGCTTGGATGCTTGCCGTCATTCGCGGGAGGAAGAGCGTGATGATGATGCAGTGGTACATCAGATGCATAAAGTGGATCGTGCCCGGCAGAACATGCTCGCCCAGGTTCGAGTTGATCTGGTACGATGCCGTGTCTCTTGCATACTCGGGGAGCGACTTGAACCAGGCTGCCAGCGACTCGGAAAGACAAGCAACGCGGTACTCTTTCTCTGCATCGCTGGGTATGTGGGCAGGGTCTCGAAGACTTGCCTCGTACTGCAGCACCTTGCCAAAGATCTTGAGCAGAACGAGCGAGTATGCGCGAAGGCCCATGTTCTGGATGCCGGGTGTGTACCAGTCCTTGCTCGACATGAGACCGATCTGGAGGGAAGCATTCTCGCCCAGACGGTGCATCTCATCGTTGAACGCGTTCTCAATGTCCGTGTCACTCTGGGGCAGCTTGACAAGACAGTCTTCGTCGCGGATGAGCAGCGGGGCGCCAGACGCAGCCGCACAGTAGCGGTCGCTGATGTAGCAGCACCACCAGACGTTGCGACGCACGGCCCGGGTAAAGTACGACTCGCCCGAGTCGGCTGGACTCTCCTTGTTCAGCTTGAGATCAAGGGCAAGACGCACGGCCATGCCAAAGAACGACCAGGCCGCCGTCCCCCGGTCCGTCTCGGCGCAGAACCCGAAGAGGAGCACCAACGCCACGACCGTCATGGGTGTTGGGCGTTCCAGCTCGGAAGAGAGAGCGATGCACGCGAAGCCATACACGGTCTCGGCAAGACGCGTTGATTCTGCCGGCGGGACAATCGGGGGTGCGCTAGCCAGCGTCATGGCCAGGATGGAGTTGAGCAGAAAGGGCGACCGCTGGATCTGGTCTCGAAAGTACGGCTCGGGCATGTACGGGTACCACGGCAGCAGGCTGGCGAAAAAGTGTTCCAGCAAGCGGGTTTGCATAGCAGAGGGCATGATGTGGGACGTGGGCGACGAAGACAATGCTTGAGACGAAAGAGCTGCTGGCCGCTCGTGCGTGAGTGCGTGACTCACGCCTGTCGTTGACGCTGCTGCTGGTGTTGTTGCTGATGCTGACGCCGTTGATGCTGCTTCTGCTTCTGGCTCGGCAACCTGCGGACCAGACACGATGCCCGAGATGACCAGGCTGCCAATGTCGCCTGAGAGCGACGTGCTGCCTGTCTTGCTGAGTGCGCTGCGTTGTCTGCGTGGCGGATCTGCAAGTGATTGGCTCGCACGACGCTTGGAGGACGAGGATGGGCCAGATGCAGGCTGCTGCTGCTGCACATTGACGGAGGATTCCGATGTGGACATGAGCTGCGGCTGGTCGCGGAGCGGTTGGCTGCCATGGCTGCCATGGCTGCGGCGGCTGTCTGGCGGGCCGTCCGAGTCTGGCGATGACGGCTGGTCTGCACTCTGCCGCTTCTGCTTCCGCTGCGGCCGGCTGGCTGGTGCCGGTGAAGCGGGCTGATCGCTGCCCCTGCCTCTGAGCAAGCTTTCGAGGCCGTTGAGGCGCTCTTCCAGCGTCGCAATGTAGCCCTGGCGAGGGCCGCGTTTCTTTGGCTGGCGAGACGAGACGCAGACAAGGCCCGCCCGCGAGCAGTTGGTGCACGACGGCTGGTTGCCCGGCCCGGCAGAGAGCAGCTTGAGATCGCACCGCACCTTCTGCACAGGGCACACATAGCCGTCAGACACATCGCCGTCAGCTGGCTGGCATCCATGCAGAGACGACGCCAGCAAGTGTCCGCAAGGACAGCCTGCAAGCGCACGTCAGGCGAACAGCAAGAGCACGTACCCGCTTGTTGCACTCGTCGCAGGCCACAGAGCTTCGCTGGCGCTTGGCCCGGCTGGCACTGCGGCTCGTGTCGTCGTCGTGGTCTCTGTCGTTGTCCAGGTCGTCTGCATCAGCGTCCGGCTGGTCGTTGCCGAGCGACACAGCATCGCTCCGGCTGGGGCTCCTTGAAAGGAAGTTCTGGCTAGGAAGCTGCTGCTGCTGCTGCTGGTGCTGCTGGTGTTGGTGGTGCTGGGAGTGGTGGGCGTGGTGGTGGGAGTGGTGGTTGTCGACAAGAGCCGCTTGGACGGCTTGGCCGTCGTCGCCTTCGGCCACATCCGGCATGGCCGTTGCAGCAGCCGCAGCGGCGGCCGCCAGGGCAACGACGGCGTCGTGGCTGTGGCCAAAGGCACTGAACACCAGATGCTGGTGCTCGTGCTGGTGTTGGTGCTCGTGCTGGTAGTGCAGTTGGTGCAGTTGGTGCTGCCGGTGCGGGCTGCCCGGCGAACCAAAGCCGTGGGCTGCGTGGGCCGGCTGTCCATTCAGGTCCATTTCGAGTGCGGGCTGGACGGGCGGGCTGGACGGGCGGGCTGGACAAACGACCCAAGAGAGGAGAGGAGGAGACTGGAGCGGCAGGCGTGCCGATTGGTTGGACACGTCGGCGTCTGTTTGTTTGGCCGCACGGAGCAGTTGCCCGTGTCTCCCACCCACGTCTCCCGGCAATTCTGCTCTGGTCCCTCTCAATCGCTCAGCCGACCCGGCGCCGACTGCCTGCACTTGCCGCACCAACCGGCCGCACTCTCCTCGTCCCCAGTCACCGCCATGCCCAACAACAACGACCGGCCGGCCCCGCCACCAGGAGCAGCGGCGTCCAACGCACAGCCTTGCCAGACCTGCAGCACCAAGGTACGGCATGTGCGCCTGTCTGTGTGGGCCTGCGCTGGCCTGGCTCGCCCCGTTGACCCCCGCGGGCCATGCCTCTGCTGAAGAAGGCTCCCGATGGCAGTTCGCAAAATGCGTCACTCGTCTCTGGCTTGGCTGCCTGCCTGCGAGTGCCTGCCTTCCTGCGAGCGGCTGCCTGCGAGCGGCTGCCTGCGAGTGCTTGCCTGCCTGCTTGCCTCCAAGCAGCATTGACACACAGACGCAGACCGCCTGTGTGAACCATCACGTTGGGCACAGAACCAGATCTTTCTTGCCAACGTCGCCCTGGGAAACATGCTTACCCTTGTGTACCTGGCGTGCTTGCGTGCCAAATGGCTGCTTTCGGAACGATGGCAATGGACACCGGCCGGTCCGGCTCAATAGAACCTCGCGTGCGAGAGCGACGGCGCCGCCTGCTTCAACTGCCGTCTGTACCGCATCCCATGCTCGCTCTCCAAGGCCTCCCGCAAGCGTGGCCCTCCCGCTGGCTACTTTTCGTTTCTCGAAAACCGAGTCCGTATCCTCGAGGCTGCTCTCCACACCCGCACGCAGAACCGCCAGGCTCAGCAGCAGCAGCAGCAGCAGCAGCAGCAGCAGCAGCAGCAGCATCTCAGAAACGGCTCAGCGCCACTGCCGGTCTCTCCTCCCAAGCAGTCCATCCCAGCAGTCTCTGGATCTGGGTCTGACCAGCCGTTGCCACAGCTGGCGCACGAGCAATCCGACGTTTCGGCGCCATCGCGTGCCGTGGCTCGCTCGGCAGCGTCTGTGTGGCCTGCCGATCACTACTTTCTCAACATAGCGACGCCTGTCCGAGTCGACTTGATCAGTCTGTTCTGCGATTGGCAGTCGCCCAAGATCCGGCTCCACTCCAAGGCATCGCTCCTGCCTATCGAGTTGGCATCGCCAGTGCCCACGGCCAGCGCGTTCCAGCCCGCAGACCCTGGCTCCCAGCATCGTGGCACACCTGGGTCGGGCTCGTCCTTGCCGCCGCCGCCTGCTGCTGCTGGAGAGCGCGCGTCTGCATCTCTGTCCCTGTCTCTCCTTCACGCCATGTACTCGCTTGTTCTCGTTTATCCACCGACTGCTACTCTCGAGTCGGCCCAGGCCGCCGAGCGATCCTTTGCGGTGGCACGGTCCTTGGCCCTTGACGAGATGGAGAACGTGCCCGAACGTGCCATGCAGGTCTTCTTTATCCTTTCGGGCTACACCGCCATGTGCGGCCGCTTGGACTCGCTCGTGCTCCTCACAGCTGCGATCCGGCTCGCACAAAAGTGCCGTCTGCATGCGGAGGATGCAGACATTGCCTTGTCGCCCCAGCAAAGGGAAATGCGGCGGCGTCTCTGGTGGATCTTGTTCGAGTCTGACATTCAGGCTAGTATGAACACCGGGCTTCCCTTTGACTTTGGGCTCGACTGCGAGATGGCCGCATTCCCGTCCATGGAGATCTTTGATGCCCTCAACTCCAACTCCAACTCCAACTCCAACTCCAATCCAGCATCAACGTACCAGCAGGCATCGTTCGCGTCAGGCACAGCACATGCTCCGTACAGAGAAGACCATCAGGGATCGGCCTATATACCCTATTCATCGCCAATATCCTCGTCCAACCATACCATTCCGACATCCTCACAGCCGCTCCCGCTTGTTGCTGCCCCAGTCGCCGAGCCATTCTACAACTACTTTGGCCCGCTGCTGGTGATCATCAAGCGCATTGTCGTGTTCTTGCGGCTCGAGGCTGCGCGCGTCCAGGACAGCACGGCTGCGGATCCGCGCTTGGACGAGGCGAGCCGCAGGATGCGCCACACGTTCGACCAGGAGCTGGATGATTGGCTACGGTGCCAACCGCCGTGGATGCAGGTGGTCTGCACGACCTACTGCAACAATCCACTCTCGTCCGATCCGCCGCACTGGAGCGTCGCGTACGTGCTCATGTACTTTCACTTTGCGTACTTGCTGCTGCACAGCCCTTTGCTCGCTATTGCCGTGCATCACGAGCGGCAGATCCAGCAGCAAGCGCTCCAGCCGCATCTGCAGCCGCATTTCCAGCCAGTCGACCCTGCCGCGTTCCAGATCGCGCTTGCCTCTGCTCACCGCTCGTCGTTTTCGGCCACTGTCGTCTCGGAGCTGACACGGCGGTTCCTGATGCACAATCCGTCGTTTGACCACGTGCGCTGCAGCATCATCTCGCCCATCGCTGCATCGTGCATGGCGCACATCCAGCTCATGTCGCTGCCGTGGACCGACAAGCACAAGACGTTTGATGTCGTGGTCGGAACGCATTTTCGAGCCCTCGAGCTCATTGCGCCGTTCTGGGTTCCGGCCTCGTGGGAGCTGCTGCGGCTTCGCGCTGCCCTTGATGAGCATCTCGCACAATGTTTATAGGACGGCGCAGGAATGAATCAGTGCACCCTGGCCAATTCTTGCCGTCGCCACGCCACAGTTGGTATTGCAAGCCAAGCAGTCAGCCAAAGACGGCCATTCAGTCGCGAGTTACCAGCTACCAGCTACTAGTCGCCGGTTGCTTCGCCAGTCGCTTCGCCAGCCGCTTCGCCAGTCACCGGTTGCTTCGGCAGTAACTTGTCGTCTCTTTGGGAAGCGGCATTTGCCGAGTTCTGCGCACGTTAGTCGTTGCTGGACGGCAGCCTGAATACGCAACACAAACACTGGCGAGTAACGGCATTGTCCACCGTAAAAAACGAGTGCGTCGAGCATGAGAAAGATTCCCGAACGCCATGCTGTAAGCCGCAGTAACACCGGCGGCAGCAATCCAAACCACTCCCGCAACACTGACGGCAGTGCTGTTGCTCAAGCAGCGCAGGTTGCTGGCGGCACGGGCGGCTCTGCGTCCACCGGCATTGATCACCATGCCCGCATTGACGGCGGCAGTGATGCTCGCATTGGTGATGATGAAGGTGATGATGAAGGTGGCTGGCCTGGGCATCGATCTCGAGCGCGGCCGCAAAGCTTCGGCAGAGGCTGCGACGCGCTGCTGCCCTTCGCGATCCAGGGGCAGCAATCCGACATTCCGGTTGGTGACGAAAGCAGGTTGCGCAGCACCAAGAAAGACATCCGCGACAGCAGCCGCGCTGGCAACAAGACCACTCTCTGCTCCAAGCCTGTTCTGAACACGCCGCACACGCACACGATCTGGCCACGGGCTCGGTAAAAGGGCCATCCGCATCGACGACGACATCTGAGCCAGCATCTGCAGGCCGGCCTGCCCCTCAACCGCAAACAGAAACGCCAGCAACGCCGGCGCCGCTGCCAGCAGCACCAGCACCACCACCGCCAGCACCACCGCCAGCAGCACCACCGCCGCCAGCACCACCAGCGGCAGCAGCGCTTTCAGCAGCAGCACCGTCGGCCCTGTCCGCCAACCCACTGCCCACGGTCCCTGCACAGCCTCCCCAGCGACTCCAAACACTACAGCAAAATACCGCCGGCCCGTCGACGGCCGCTGCAGCCATGCAATTCAGCTGCGATGCTTGCTACAAAAAGGTTGGTTCTCGGCCGCTTGCCTGCCGCACCCCCTCCCTTCCCGCCTGCTGCCCTCTTTGAGCGCAGAGCGGCCTGCGTCGGCTTGCGTCGGCTTGCTTCGGCTTGCTTCGGCTCACTTCGGCTGGGCGGCCCAGACGCGACGCAGACGGCTGCTGTCCGGAGATCACAAAGCAGCTGGTGATGTGGTGATCATATCGTCATGTCACTTTGTCGGTTGGTCGGTCGGTCGGTCTGTCGGTTGGTCGTCGGCCAGCCGGTCGGTCGGTCTATTGGGGCGGCCGCCCTGTGCCTCCAACACTGCCCGCTGGCGCACCGCTCTTGTTGGATGTGTGCACTGCACGCATGCCACACACGCTCGCAACATTCTGACCGCCTCTGTCCCAATCTGTCCTGTCCACGCCATCTCTGCTCGTCTGTCCGTGTCTGGTCCGTCTGTTTGCTGCTCCGCCGCATCGGCTGGTGGTTCATTGCCTGCCATCAACAATGACATGGCCTGGCCTGGACCATCGGCCTCGGGCCTATTCACATCGACCCGCCCCGCTTCACCTCGGCCGTCGTATCGCTGGCAATTTGGACCACGCTGCGTGCATCTGGATTCCCACTTGGCGGCAACTCCCTGTCGGCCGGTCGGTCGGCCTGCTGACCACAAACCTGGTCGTCCCCATCCTTCTCTTCTATTCCCAACACCTCGCATCACCATGCCCTGGCCCGATGCGTCACGTTCCCTCGATCGCACGCTGTCGCACGCTGTCGCACGCTCGCTGCGTGTCTCGGACCGCCTTCGCGTCTCGTTTGTCCAAACACGATCCGTGCCCTCTTTGTCGCCGTGTCCTGGCGTCTGCAGAAGGCAAAGTGCAATAAGCAAGTGCCGTGCGCCATTTGTGCCCGTGTCGGCACAACGTGCGTCTACTCCAGAGACACCTTGCCGCGGCCCCAGATCACAGGCCTCCAGCGCGTGGCAACGCGCATCGAGCAGCTCGAAGAGTCTATCCACCGCCTTCTTTCCAGTGGCGTCTCGGGGTCTGGTTCTGGGTCGGGGTCTGGATCAGATTCAACTGCAGTCCCATCAGCTGCAACTGCCGCATCCGCCGCTGGTCCATCCAGCCATCCAGCCGTATCATCGGCAGGCTCAAGTACGACTGGGAAGCGAAAGTCGCTCACACCACGAGACGCCATTGGAGACGCCTCTCATCCACACCGTCGCGCGAGTACGGGTGCGAGTGCAAACCGGGCAAGATCTGGCTCCGGCTCTGGGTCAGAATCGGCAGCAGCTATGAGCAGAAACTCGGTGACGATGCCCATTCAACATACTGCGTTGGCCGCCTGGTTGCCGACCGCGCCAGCAATCGCGCCTTCGTCAGGTAACCCCCGTTTTGATGTCTCGTTTACCGGCGGCAGCATGTACACCGCGTGTGCTTCCATTCTTACCACGCCCAACGACTCGGCCTACTCTTCTTTCCGCATTTCTGGCGCTGCCGCTGCTGCTGCCGCCGATGTTCGCGACGGCTCGACGCCCGGCTCTCCGAACGGCTCTTTGACTGATGTCACTCCGACGCCAACTCGCCATGCGTTTCGTCGCCAAGGCTCAACCAGTCTGCCTCGTCAGGGCAGCAGTAGCGGATCTGCCAATGACGACGCCTTATTCGCACGGCCGCCGGCACCGAATCGCCTACACCAGGCGGATGCTGCTGGAAGGAGGAGAGCATCAAGTTTGTCACGCGCAGAGCGTCCAAGTCACATCACCATGGACATCCATGGCACACACCCCTCCTCGTCGTCGACATCAGCTTCCACAACCTATCATATGATCCCCGCCTATCTCGCCCAGTCTGTCGAGTCCGTCTCGTCTAGTCTGAACGACATCGCGTCCGAGATTGGCATCAACATCATTGCCCCGCAAGAGCCTGAGCCTGACAAGGAGCCCAACGCAACCAGGACCGCAAACATGACCATGACAGACTCTCTCAACGATCTGGCTGCTGCACATATCCCCGATATTCGAGGTCTGGATGCCTCTCCTCATCGTCGCCCCTCTCACCGACAGCTCGACCAAGCCCCTGCGCCAGTCGACCCGCTTCGAGACATTCTGGTCCAGACATTCAAGTCGACCCAATGTGCGCATATGCTCTTACGCATCCCCGAATCGGTGCCGTCCTGGGTATGGGAGTCGCAACTGCTGCTGAGCGCCATGGCGACAGTCGCGGCTTGGGTCATGCCACACGACCAAATACCGCCGCAGTTTGGCTCTTGTGCGGCGCTTGCAAACCACTACTTTACAGAGGCATCGTCCCTTGTCTGGTCAGAAGTCGAGTCGCCAAACATGTCGACCGTCATGGCCATGCGGCTTTTGGCTGAGCATTCCTTCCGTAAGTTTTGGCTACTGCCATTGAATATCGCACACTGGCGGCATGTCCTAACGCGACTCTGCCTTTATCCACATCAAACGACAGAGTCTGGCAAGAGTACGTGCACCTTGAGCTGTACCTGGATCTTCTTTATGCATGCCGCACTGTGCCACATATGAATCGCAAAACTGACAGTGCAGTGTTGATGCCCTCCAGTCCAGCTAGCTGGGACATTCACAGACACGGCCATGCAGCTGTCCATTGCGCTGCGATTCAACAAGGAAGAAGAGGGTCTCGTCGCGGCAGAGGCAAACGAAGCAGCGCTGGCATCCCTGTCGCTGTCGTCGTCCTTTGCAGCATCCATGCATGCCGCCAACCAAGGAAGTTCCAGCCAAGCCAACGACCGGCTGTCCGTCAGTGGGCGAGCAAGCTCCTTCACTCGAAGAACGTCCAACAACGCGCGAGGCGGCGACGTTTCCAGGTCATTCTCATTTGGCGGATCCATGTCGTCGCTCTCCACTGCCGCTGTCAGTGCCGCGCATTCCAATGTGTCCATCAACATGACGGTCTCCACTGCTGCAACACCCTTGGGTAGCCTTCCATCATTGAGCCTCTCGCAGCGCAGCACGGCCGGAGGGACAATGACTGGGACGGGTGGAGGCACGGGCACAGGCACGGAGAGCGCAGATGCCCTGGACACGTTTGCTGGATCCACACTCAACAGCACCGACGTGCTCCATTCCATGACAGAGACATCGCAGACGGTCGGGCCAACCACCTCTGAGCTGACACGCGAGGCAGAGCGCGAAATGCGGCGGCGCGTCTGGTGGTCACTCTACCTCATGGATCGCTGCCACGCAGCTATTTTGCATTCCCAGCCGCGGATCTCGGACAAGCACTGCCATCTCAATCTTGCCTCGTCTCCACCACGATCGCTTGAGGCCAGTGCCGCCGAAGTCCAGCTTGACCGCGGCATCTTTCTCAGCGGCGAGCCGTTCATGCCCCTTACTCGGCAACACGGCCTGCTGTCGTACCTGATCCTCTTGCAGAAAGTCAATGGAGACATCATCACGTTTCTGTCTCGCCGGCGACGCGGTGAGCTCACAGAGCACGACGCCGAGTACCAAAACGCCGTTCTTGACATGTCGCTGAGCACGTGCTTTGCATCACTGCCTCCGCAGATCACACTGCACGAGAACAACGAAGAAGACAGCACGCACCCGCAGGCCAACTGGATCTCGCTGCTGCTCATTTTCACGTTCCACAGCGCCGTCGTGACCCTCCATCGCCCCAAGATGCTCGAGTATCTGGTGATCATAGTTGAATGGATCCAAAACGGCCACAATGCCCCTCATCCTCCAATACCGCACACCTTGGAGCATGCGTATCAAGCCTCTGTCCGCTCGGCCCGCCAAATGACTATGCTCATCTCTAATCTCCTTCTTGGCCACAACCAAGCCGGCCATGCAAGTGGCAGCCACAGCCGCCAGTCAGCAGCGCCAGGAGGCACAGCCATCGACATCCGCACGCTGCCCATTTACATCCACTACTGCATCTACAACACGGGCGTCACGCATTTTCTGATCGCGAGCGCCTTCCACCCAGGCACCTTCACGACCTCGACAACGCTCAGCCAGCCGTCGACTCCGGCAGGCGCGACGGCGGCATCCACGCTTCTCCTCGAGTCCAGCATCGCTCATCAGCATCTCGGCGTGCACCTCGAGGCTCTCGAGCGCATGAGCCAGGTCTGGCCCGCTGCAGCCGAGCGGCACATGGTGCTCCGCAACCTGCTGCTTCTGCGCGACCCCGTGCGTGTCGGCCTGCCGCGACAGATTCTAGCGTCGATCTTGGACAAGGGGCTCGGGTCGCGCGAGGAGCTGCTGTCGGTCGTGGGGATCGAGTTGGATTCGATGTCGATGACGGGGTCGTCGTCGGACGACGAAGGAGAAGAAGACGCCACAACACAAGTTTACTAGCACTGTCGAGGGGGTGATGAGGCGACGACGCCGACGGTGGTGGTGGTGGTGGTGGTGGTGGTGGGATAGCATGCACACGATGATGATCAATTGATGATGATCCAAGGCAGACGGTCGAGCAAGAGAATAAACATTGTTGTTGTGTGAGCCATTGGTGCTGTTGGGTCATCGAGCCTTGTGCACCGCTGTGCCGGCCGACTCCTCACATCTCCCAACGAGCCTCTGTCGTCCCTCGATCGTTGAGGGACCTTTGTGCACAATTCGCAACGTCACTTTCCTCACGATCAACCAACCAACCAATGGACACCATCGCAGCCTCGGCATTCCACCCGTCGGAGGTGGCCGCTCTCCTCAAGTACAAGTTCCTGTCCGAGGACAAGACGTCGTACAAGGAGCTGTCGTCGGTGCCGCCCGAGTCGTCGCCCGACCACAACCGGGCCATGTGCTACTACTTCCTCAACAAGACCTCCCGCTCGTTTGCCCGTGTCATCCAGGAGCTCGACGCCGAGCTCCGCGACCCGGTCTGCATCTTCTACCTGGTGCTGCGTGGCCTCGACACCATCGAGGACGACATGAGCCTGCCGCTCGACGTCAAGCTGCCGCTCCTGCGCCGCTTCCACGAGGTCAACTACGAGCGGGGCTGGACGTTCACCGAGAACTCGCCTGAAGAAAAGGACCGCATTCTGCTCGAGCGCTACGATGTCGTTGTCGAGGAGTTTCTGCGTCTGAAGCCCGAGTAAGTGGGCATCGTCGGTCTGTCCCCGAGTGTGTCAGTGTGTGTCTGCCTGTGTGTGTGGCTGTGTGTGCAGGCATAGTGCCAGCAGCCAGGCAGCCGCTGCTGCCCTGCAGTGTCTGTTGCTGTGGGTTGTGCATCGCCTGAATGGTTGGTGCAGCGCCGCCGCCGCCGCCGCCACTTGAACTGCTGCTGTGCAGCGTGCACAGCAAACCTGCCATGGCCGGAGCAGCCCTGTCAGAGGCAGGAAGGCAGGCAGGCAGGCAGATTGAACGCACGGAACGGAGGGCTGACGCTGTGGAACGACCGGATCGATCGACGGCACAGGTACCAGGCCATCATCACAGACATCACCAAGAGAATGGGCAACGGCATGGCCGAGTTTGTTGGCGGCAAGAAGGTCGTCACGCTCGAGGACTACGACCTGTACACCCACTACGTGGCCGGCCTTGTTGGCCACGGCCTCACGGGTCTCTTTGTCGAGTCGGGTCTCGAAAGCAGAGATCTGTCCAAGAACATGGAGATTGCCAACCTCATGGGCCTGTTCCTGCAAAAAACCAACATCCTCAAGGACTACCTGACCGACATCAAGGACGGCCGGCTGTTCTGGCCGCAGGCGATCTGGGGCCAGTACGTCGCTCCAGGCGAGGGCGTCGAGGTGCTTGCGCTTCCCGAGAACCGCGATAATGCGCTTGCCTGCCTGAACCACCTGTGTGGCAACGCGCTCGCCCTTGTGCCCGACTGCCTCGAGTACCTGTCGATGCTCCGGAACAAGTCCGTCCTCAACTTTGCTGCCATTCCCCAGGTGCGTGGCACGGCTTGGAGTCCATGTCGGTGCGAGTCTCCGCGGGGCATTAGATACTGACGCTCAAACCCACCCTTCTAATCGATCGCTCTGCGCAGCTGATGGCCATTGCCTCCATCGCTCTCTTCTACAACAACCCAGACCTGTTCAAGAAGAGCGGCAACAAGATCCGTCGCGGTCTGGCCGTCAAGCTGATTGGTGCCGCTGGCGACTTTGAGCAGATCAAGCAGGTCTACTACGAGTACGCGGTCGAGGTCAGCAACAGAAGCCGCGCTGCTCTTGGCACCAACGATGCCGACAAGAGCTACGGCGACATCTCCGAGGCCTGCGCCAACGTGAGTTGCATCTTTGTTTCGAGTGATGCCGCTCGTCCCCTTGATTCCCGTGCTCACCAGTCGCCCACCGTCCACTGCAGATTGTCCGCTGGATTCAGATCCATGACAAGAAGGTCGGCCGCACTACCGGCCGCTCCGTGCGCGCCACCTTCAATACGCAGCTGTTCCTGTTCTTCCTTGTCATCCTTATCGCCCTCTTCATCGGCCTTGCCCAGGCTATGTAGACCGTCATGCTGCCACACTGTTGCCATTAAACGCCACCTTTCCATCAACGCGACCAACGATGCTGCGCGTCGGCGTCGTCGTGTGCGGCGTGCTCGTCGTTGCCGTGCTCGCCGTCCTTGGCTTCAGCCGCAACGAGGACATTGTGCCGCTCCTCCCTCCCATCCTCCGCAACGACAAGACGCTGCACTTTGCCGGCTTCCTGCTCCTCTCGCTCGTCGTCTTCTTTGCATGGGACCTGCCGTCGCTGCGCAAGACACTGGCTCTCAGCGTGGTGCTCATGGTGCTTGCCAGTGTCATGAGCGAGGTGCTGCAGGGGCTACTGCCGTATCGCACATTCGATGCCAAGGACATTGAGGTCTGTGTACTTGGCCGCACCTGCCCGTCCATCAAACGTCTCTCTGTGTGTGTGTGGTGGCTGACGCTGCGTGGTCCAGGCCAACCTGACGGGCAGTGCTGTCGGTCTCGGCGTGGCCGTCTGCTTGCAAACCGTCTGGACATCACGAGTCGTCAAGCGGCTCCGCCAGCAGGCGTGCCGGTTCCCGCGTCTGCCATATGCAGCAACAGCTGCATCTGTTGCATATGACCGAGTCCGTCAGCAAGACGATCACCCCTCCGTCTTTATTGAGTTGCCGGATCTGGATGTCCTTGAACGCACGGCGTTGCACCAGCACTTCAGCGCTCGATAACCGGTATCCCTCTCGGCGCAAGCCGCGCTGAGAGAGAGAGAGGAGGGTGAGGTCAGGTCGACAGGAACGAGCGCGTGCCGGCACCAGACAGTGTCGGAAACTCGGTCGTGAAGATACGCAAGACGCGCTTGGCTTCCAGGTGGATGGCATGCGCGTCGTTGGGATCCGGCGGCCACTTGGGGCTGTCATCCTTTGTCCCGCCCATGGGCGTCGAAACAGCCGGATGATTCGCTGCTGCTCCTGTTGATGCCGCTGCAGATCCAAACGGCTGCGGCGTCTGCGCTGTTGAGCCGCCATTTGTCCCGTCGGCCACACCAGCACTGTCGTCCATGGGCGATTCGTTGGCTGCTGCTGCTGCTGCTGCTGCTGGCGCCAAGGCGGACGGCGTCGCTGATCCTGTCGCGTCCAGTGGGTTGGATGCCGACGGCTTGGCTTTGAGTGGGTCCTTGGTCGCCCATCGCTTGAGTCTGCCAAGGATGCGTCTGCGACAACGGCCACGGTCTGCCGTATGCACATACACCAGGACGCCAAGCAGTGCCGGGAATTTCTGCAGCCATTCGAAACCCCATTAAATGTCAGTGGCTGTCGAGGGCTGTGGCATACATGACTGCTCGAGTTGGTTGCATCGTACCTTGAGGATGGTGTCTCGGCTGCAGATCTGCATGAACCCGGAAAACACGCTCCATGCCAGATCAGACAGCTCGTGGACAGCGAGGCTCGCAATGATGTGGTCAGATAGACACAAAAACATGTGGTTCCATGCATTTTGTGGGACGAGGTGCTTGTCAATGGGATCGGCAGACTTGTTTTCCGTCTGGCCGCGATCGCGCGCAACGGCCCACAGGATCTGCAGATACGGCCCTTCTAGCGGGCTTCGCGAATACTCAATCTGCGCCAGCCATGTCAGTCCACGGCCAGCCGTGCACAGTGGCATTCCAGCATCGTCCTACCGATTTGCAGATGCCCATGCCAACACCAAAGCCCCACCAGATATCGAAAATGTACGGTTTGGGCAGGTCCAGAAGAAACGGAAGATCCCATGCAAGCACCTGCTTGCTGCGTTTGTCGACGGGCAGTCTGAGCAACTCGACGCGCATGGTGTCGCCCACACTCACAAGGCCGCGCACAAAAGGCGTGCACAGTCGTTGGTGGCGGAAAAGAACCGGCGCGGTGAGGATCAATGCTGAGTGGCCGCGACATGCAGTGTCAGTGTCCGTGAGTCTTGGCTGCACCATCTATTTTACATACCAGCACGAAGCGGCTCGCCGGCAAACCATTTGAGCAAGTTGTTCGTGATGCTCAGCAGCTCTTTGAGCAGAATGTACTCGATCGAGTCTCGCGGCTGGTCGATGGGCAGGGTCTCGAGCAGCGCAACAACGACGCCCATGTACGCTTTTTGCAAGTGACTCGCACATTGTGGATTGATGACCGTCTTGAGAAACGTACGCAGTGCCGAATCGACAATGTCTGTCATGATCTGGTGCTCCAGTGGAACGCCTGCGCGCACAATAGCCGCCAGGATATGCAGTGCGGCCGATACTTCGAGCGAAGGCAGGTCGGCGGTCGAGAGAATGGTGATGCCTGGATTGGCAGAGATGTCTGAGGCGATCGATGGCACGTTCATGGATGACAGCAGGAGCGCACTGCCCTGTCCCGCACCCTTGTACGCGTTAATGATGGTCAGGCACTCGCTCAGGTGGAACACGGTGAACTGGAACATTGCCGAGTGGAGCGGGTAGTCGTCAATGGCGTTGAAGGACGCCAGGAAAAAGATAAACTCGCTGCCGGACGCGGATTTGCTCTGGATCAGTGGCGACTGCATACGCTCCTTGTTGAGCACAGACTGTGCGTCCAAAGAACGTCAGTTTTGGCATCATTCTGTCAATGGGCTGCATGCTCACTGCACCTTGATCTCCAGAAACACCCGTACGCGCTCCGTCTCGAGAATGTCTGGGCCAAGAAAGGCATGTATGATCCGTGCAATGAACGGGATCTTGTCCATGGTGGGCAAGCTTAGCTGCTGGATCATGGCCACATAGTCCCTCGCCGACGAGAGTCTGCGGTAACTCTCGCCTGTTGGAAGCATCCGCTGGCACAAATCGCCAAGCATGTACAGGATTGTCGACATGGCTGCCATGGCCGCAAACAGAGACTGGTTAGTCGGATCGTGGCGTTTGCATGCGCGTCTCGACAGCCTGTCGGTGACGAGAGACCCGCCCACCTTGAAATACTTTGGTTGACGAGCCATAGTTTACAATGCATGGGATGATGGTGTCAAACACGAGCTGGAAATCGACTGGCGGGCTCTGCTGGATGATGGCCATCAGCTCGGGAACTTTGTCATTCAGCAGGCTCATGAGCACATCCGTCTCGTATCGCTGCCCGGTTTCGATCTTGTATGTGAGAATGTCTCTGACCATGTTTGTCGGGAAGCCGTTGCGATGAAAGTTGACTTGCTGGTCTGTCACGCCAAAGATCTGGCAAATGGTCCTCATGCACGAAACCTGATAACCGTCAGTACATGAAACGTCGGTGTTGGTGCCAATCATGTCCACAAACTGCACGCTGCACTTACTCGCCCAATGGACAGCTGGTCCTCTGCAGGTGACTCGTACTCCAAGTCGGATCCAAGCACGAGCTGCGCTGTCCGCACAGTGCCGTGTATAATGCCACCGATGCTTGCGCCAGATCCACCATTGGCGTTCCCGCTGCCTGTCCCGCTTCCGTTGCCAGCACCTTCCGACGACGCAAACGGCTCAAGAGTGTTTTCAACGAGGATGCAAGAGTCGCGTCCAGCCGACAGAATATGCTCGGCAGTGGACGGCGCATTGCGACCTTCTCCTGGCATCTGCTGATCGCCACTGCCGTTTCCAGAATGCACTCCTTTGGACAGTCCGCTGCTGCTGTGATTGTTGCTGCTGCTGCGTTGTTGCTGTGTCCAAGTCCACCTGCAGCACCTCCACTCGACTGTGGGTTGGCGTAGCTGCTTCCACCACCATTCGAGCATCCCTTGGTCGTCGATCCTGAGCCGGCTGGCCCGCCTGCACCATTCATTGCGCCTATGCTGCCCATGCTGCCGCCGGGCATCGCGCTTCCGCCAATGCTTCCCTTGCGTCCCTCCATGTACTGGCCGCGCTTGCTGTTTACTTGAGGCATGAGCGTTGCGCTTGTTGCGGTGATGCCCTCTGGTGGTGGCGCTTTGTTGTTGAGGTGCCAGTAGATGATCGACAGCAGGATGTTGGCGCTCTTGGGATTGCATGCTGCCACGTTGGTGCAGATCTCTTTCGACACGGGTATCGAGTACTTCTGCAGGTCGCCACCATGTTCAGGGCATTAAAGTTGACGGTCAGCAGTGCGTTGCTTGGTGGCAGTGAGATGGAGAGTGAGGAATGATGAGCAGCGCATGCAGACGCGAGGCTTACTGTGAAGATACGCTCCAGCATGCCCCAGTTGTTCTTCTTCGCACCTGTGCCCGTGCCCGTGTCAAAGGCATGCATCTGGACATCTGCTGGGTAGTACTTTGACAGAATCTCTGCGAGCAGGAATCCATTGGCAAAGTCTCTGGGGCCGAAGCAAGGACAGACAGCCGTCAGCTGGAGAAGGACGCAGAGGACACTCATGCAGAGACCCACCGCTTGTAGTTCTTGATGGCAAACGACAAGTCCAGGCTCTGTATCCACTTGATAATCTCGCGCGGCAGGTTCGTTGACATTTGCCGTGCTGCTTTGTTGGTCTGCCGTCTGAGTCTCTGACGCTCTGTTTGTTGCCGCGTCAAGCACGCGTTTTTGATCTCCAACAGTCGCGGTTGGCTCGCTGCCTCGCGCTTGCCCGAGATCTTTGCCATCGCAACAGCACGGCACAGTCCTGCGTATCGCTGCATATAGAGAATGTCGAGCCCCGGAACCGTGTCGTCAGTCGTGTTACCGCCGCCTCTCAACCCCAACGCACCGGCAGGCAATCTGGCTGCTGGAGGGCTGATGGTGCCAGCTGGACTCGGCACATATCGCGGCGGCAGCAGTAGCAATCTGAGCGGTGGGGATATGCAACGGCGCCAGTCTTTTTCTGGCTTGGGCGTCCCATCTGTTCCTGCTGGACCAGGACAAGGCACGCTCGGAGGCAGCTTCAAGGGAAGCCTGAGCAATCTTGCGAGCAGCAGTGGCGGGCTTCGCAAGTATGCCAGCAACATGGGACTCAACGCGGGCGGAGTGAGCGGAAGCAAGCCGAATCTGACGCTGCCAATGGTCCAGACGAGTGCCAGCAACAGCAACATTGCAAGTTCCAGCAAAGACAGCAATCCAGCCCTTGCCAAGGCCCGCGACGAAGCTGGAGGCGAGGATGCAGAGGGCAAGAATAGGCTGCTGGCACCGCCAGGAGCAGCACCCAATGGATCCAGCTACAAGGAGCTGTACGATGACATGCACAAGGAGAAAGTCAAGACACGAAACTCGTCCATCATGACGATGAAAGACGAGATGATGGCAGAGAAGAAGGAGCGCGTGCGCAAGGAGATCAAGAGCATGTCGCTGAGTGCAGAGGAGCGCGAGTACTATGTCGAGGTGGGCATGTGTATGCGCTGCTCGCGTATGGAGTGCTCCGCCTGTTGGCGGCACTGACAAGTGGACGGCAGGCGTTTTGCATCTTTGATCTGGACGGCAGCGGCACGATTGATGTGGAAGAGCTCGGGGCAGTGATGCGGTCGCTGGGGCTGGAGGACGTGAGCGAAGCCGAGATCCGGGCGATGATGTCGCAGATTGACCAGGACGGCAACGGCGAGATTTCGATTGTGGAGTTTGTGGACCTCATGGCGACGGTGCGCACGCGGGGCGGCATCATTGAGACGGAGGCGGACATCCGCGAGGCGTTTGCGCTTGTGGACTTTGACAAGGATGGGTACGTGACGGCGCAGGACCTTGCACAGGCGTTTGTGAGTGTTGGCGAGAAGATCACGCACGAGCAGGCGCTGGACATGATCCGGGTGACGGACGGCGATCTGGACGGGCGGGTGGACTTTGCCGACTTTTACAAGATGCTGACGTCGACGATCGAGTGAGGGCAGAGCGGCGTGGTTGTTTGTGGTGTTTGTGGTTGTGGTTTTACGTGGGTGTTTGTGGTTGTGCACCGCTGCGAATGAAACATGCGCCGTGTTTCAGCCACGTCCGCCTGCGCACATTCTTTCCCGCCAACCGCGCACGGCCCTCGACGCACTCACACTCTCTCGCACGCGATGAACGGCGACCCCCGCGACCCCCGCGCACCCGGCGCTCTGCGCTCGGCGCCGTCCAACGACAACATGCGCACCCGCAACAAGCGCAGAGACGACGCCATCCGCAAGAAGGTGCGGCCTTGGCCTGTCTGTCTGCGCTGCTCTGTCTGCGCTGCTCTGTCTGTGCTGCCGTCGTGCTGCAGCACCATTCGCCCGGATGCCGTGCGGTGCGGCGCCGGCCCAGTTGCTGCTGCTGCTGCCGGTTGGCGGCTTGCGGGAGGAGCAGCGGCCGCCAAGCCACGGGCGTGCGCAGCTGCTGTGTCTCGGCTGGGCCTACACCTACGCCTACGCCTACGCCTACACCTACGCCTGCCCATGGCCGTCTGCGTCTGCGTCTGCGTCTGTCTGCGTCACACGCCGCCTCGCACGCCGCCCCACGCCTGTCGCCACCTGCGCACAAACGCCTCCTTCTCCTGCTGACGCCCTGCTGACCACCACTTGCACGACGCTGTATTTCGCCGCACGGGCGATACTCTCACACTGCTCGCTTGCTCGCTCGCCCACGCACCGCAGGTTGAGCAGGAGCTGTCCCGCAGGACAAAGAAGCGCGGCTCGACAGGCTCGGCCGGCGCTGCCCGCCAAGACGCCCGCCGCTCCCGCGCCGGCACCGTGTCGTCGCTGCGTCCGGCACCCGCCATCATCATCATCGAGACGGCCCGCATCATCCAGGCGGCGCAGCTGATGGCCGCCAAGCGTGCCGACGCCGTGCTGGTTGTCAACGAGGACGGCGCGCTGGCCGGCATCCTGACCGACAAGGACATTGCGTACCGTGTGGTTGCCGAGGGGCTCGACGTGCGCACCACGCCCGTCTCGGCCGTCATGACCCCCGATCCCATCGCCGTGTACGATAAGGGCTCCAGAAACGAGGCACTGAACATCATGGTCTCGCGTCGTTTCCGCCATCTGCCTGTGATCAGTGAGGGCGATGATGCCGGCGACGATGAGGGCGATGACGACGATGGCAACGGCGGCGGCGGTGGTGGCGGCACGAGCGTGGTGGGCTTACTCGACATCACAAAGTGCGTGTTTGAGCGTCTCGACGACCTGGAGCGCAAGGTCAACGAGGACCAGAACATCATCAACGCCATCGAGGCGCTTGAGCGTCGCGGCGCCGTCGGTGCCGACCAGGTCGGTGCGGTGCGCCAGCAGCACGGCTGTCCCGACGTCGGCTTCCTGATTGCGCAAAACAATGCCGTCAACGACGAGAGCGACTTTGTGCCCGAGGTGTCGATCAAGGCCAGCGTGCGCGACGCTGCTCGCATGATGAAGAGCCACCACGGCACCGCGGTGCTCGTCGTGGGTGCGCAGGACGAAGAGAAGATTGGCGGCATCTTCACCACCAAGGACATTGTGCTGCGTGTCATTGCCGCCTCGCTCGACCCAAACACCACCTCGGTCGTCCGTGTCATGGTGCGTGCTTGCCCCCACTGCTCATGCGCATATGTTTATGCCCTCGCACACATGTATCAACTCACACGAATGCCATCAATGCCGTCATGTCGCTTGTTCTCGCTGCAGACCCCGCATCCAGACTTTGTTGGCCCCGACACGTCCATCCTCGAGGCCCTCAAGAAGCTCCACGTGGGCCGCTACCTGCACTTGCCTGTCATGGACGGCACCACGCCCATTGGTCTCGTCGACGTCTTGACGCTCACCATCTCGATGCTCACGTATCTGATGAACAACTACGTGTCGGCCGTGCAGCAGCAACAGCCCGACGGCAGTGCCGCCAATCCTGGCGAGGACGGCCCCATGTGGAACAAGTTCTGGAACTCCACCTTTGCGGCGGGATCCACCGTCGAGAGCGAGTCCGACCGTCTGTCGCAGACGTCCGAGTCGCGCGCTGCGCCATCCACCGTGTCGGCTGCCCAGGGCTACCACCAGCAGCAACAGCAGCAGCAACCGCAACACAGCCTGCACCGTCTGACGCCCACCCTGGGTGCTTCCGGTCGCAACTCGGCCAGCCGCCACCCGCTCTCGCCGCAGGCCGACGACTTTGCCGGCTCGATGCTGTCTCGCTCCCAGAACATGATCACCGAAGACCCGACCGTGTTTGCCTTTAAGCTGCGCGACATGACCCGCAGTGGA
Organism: Entophlyctis helioformis; assembly: GCA_025526915.1. Classification (NCBI taxonomy): domain Eukaryota; kingdom Fungi; phylum Chytridiomycota; class Chytridiomycetes; order Chytridiales; family Chytriomycetaceae; genus Entophlyctis; species Entophlyctis helioformis. The sequence goes on along the minus strand of JAHLKH010000065.1, from coordinate 49,909 downwards.
AACGGCAAGGTTTACCGCTTCAGCTCCCACCACAACTCGCTGGCAGAGATGTACGCTCAGATCTGCGCCAAAACCGGCGCAAGATCCGACCTGCTCGACGCTGGTGCTCAAGGCTTGTCCACAGCAAGCCTGTCCTCTGACCTGGTCGACATCGAGACGGCTCTTGGCGAAGTCGTCCGCGTCTGCTACATTGACGACGAGGGCGATGTCGTGCACATTGAGTCGGACAAGGACTTGGAAGAGGCGGTTGCCATGTCGCGCCGCGTTGGATGGAACAGACTCATGGTCTACCTCGGCGAGCCCATGGCCTCTGCCGTTCCCGACCTTGGCCAGTCGCGCCACTCGTCCGGCGCGTCGTCTCCCACGCCCCACAGCCCCCGCGGCCCCAACATCAGCATCACCCACAACGACGCACCCGCCCCCGCCCCAGCGCCTGCCCCCACCCACACCTACACCAACAATAGCGGTCCCAATGGCAACAGCTTTGCGCATGGCCCTGCACCTCCACGTCGTGACGAGCCTCAGGGACTGATCGACTTTCTCAAAGACGCGCCTCTTCCTGTAAACATTGCCATTTCGGCTGGTATTGTCCTCATTGCCTCGTACCTCGTCGTCAAGCTCAACAGATGATTACTTGCCACCCCCTCCGCCAAGTCGTCTGCGAGCCCTTTGACGAGCATATACGTGTGTGTGTGCGTGTGTGGTGTGGGCCCGCCCCTCGTTTCCTTGTTCCCAATCCTCTTCATCGCCCCCTGGTGTGCCTCTTTCTTTTGCTGCCGTGGCTGCTGCCCGCCTCACCTACATAAATACACCCCGTCAAGCTGCCTTCTAGCCCTCCAGCCTTGCAGCTGCCTTCAAGGCGACTTTGCCAATCCTTTTTACATCTGTCGCCATCGTGATCAATGACTGCGGGTGCACTCGCCGTGCCAACGTTCAACATCGTCAACCGACACAACCTGGCTGTTCTGTCGCTGGTCATCGGACACTCGCTCAGCCGTGCGCACCACATTGCCATCGACACAGAGTTCACCGGCCTGGGCGACCAGCGCAAGACCCGTGAGCAGTGAGTGCCGCGGCCGTTGGCGCTTGGCGCTGCGTGCCAGCGACTCGGACTGACGAGCCGTGCCGACAGAAACATCGAAGACCGCTACAAGGCCCTGGCGGACGTGGCCCGCTCGCATGCCCTGGTCGCATTCGGTCTCTCGGTCTTTGAAAAGGCGCCGCCGTCGGCGTCATCGGCTGCACCAGCATCGGCCAGCGCCGCCTTCCTGGTCCACAACTTCCAGTTTGTGATGCTGAGTCGCCGCGAGCACGCCGTCGATCCATCCAGCTTATCGTTCCTCGTCGAGCACGGCTTCGACTTCAACGACCAGATCCAGAACGGCATTCCCTACATGCCAGGCAACGATGTACGTCTCGGAGCCTTGCCCGCCTGGAGCGTGTCTGTTGTCTGCTGGGCCGCCGCTGATCACGCTTCCCCTTGCCGTCCATGTGCAGATCAAGGCCGAGCGAACGGCAGACTCGAACATCCTCATGCGCAGCATGTTTGGCCAGATCCTGGCGTCCAGAGTGCCGGTGGTCGTCCACAACGGTCTGCTGGACGCCATGTTCCTGTACCAGAGCTTCTATGCAGACTTGCCCAAAGACCTCACCACGTTCATCTCGGATCTGCACGGCATGTTCCCCGGCGGCCTGTACGACACCAAGTACGTGTCCGAGTTTGTCACCAGAGAGAGCCGCACGTTTCTGTCGTACCTGTTCCGCAAATAGTAAGTGCATGGCCAGCCCACCTCACCTCACCTCAACTTGGTTTGGTTTGGCTTGGCTTTGGCTTGCGAGTATTGTGCGGCGATCTGACATTATTGCATGTGGGGATGCGATGGAATGCCATGAAGCGAGCGTGCACAGCAGCGGCGCAAGGAGGCCGGTGGCGAAACCGCGTACCTGGACATTACAATCCAGGACCGTGTGAAGCACTCGAGCATCAAGACCATGCTGTCGCTCGCCGATATGGGGCTGGCACCCAACATGAGCAAAAACCGCAAGATTCTCGACACGGGCAAGGCCTACTGCGAGCAGTATGCGGTAAGGCTCCTGCTGGCCATCAAGATCCTTGCAGAGTGCGGCTGTGGTGGCTGGCTGACAAACGATTGCGGTGCTGATGCATGCAGGCTCATGGAGTGTGCCACTCGGGCAAGCTATGCACGCGGTCGCACGATCTGGACCTGATTCTGGACCATGAAGAGGCAGAGGCAGCGGCAGGAAAGTCGGGCAAGTCAAAGGGCAAGAAGCGCAAGGCAGCGGCGGCGGCAGCAACGGCAGCAGCAGCCGATACTGGCACGGGTGATGCAGATGGCCAAGGTGCTCATGCTGCGGACGAAGCAGACGCGATCGACACGGCATTGCACGCCAAGCGCGTCTCGGTGGCAGCCACGCCAGCCGCCTCAACGGCCGTGGCACCTTCAGCAGCCCCAGCCCCAGCAACACCTGCAAGCGCAGCCATTTCCAACCTATTTGAGACATACCACTCGGCCTGCTTTGATGCGTACATGACTGGCTTCATCTTTGCGCACCAATGCCTGGCCCATCCCGAAACAACAGCCGAGCACGGCAACCGGCTCTATCTCATTGGCAAGTCGATCCCGCTGCGCATCGAAAAGAGCCTGTATGCCCGGACAAGCGACGAGCACGAGCGCAAGCGCAAGGTGCTCAAGCTGCCGTGATCCCCATGCCGTGTGCATGGCTCAGGCAGCACCTCACTCAAATGAATCCCATGGTGTCTGCCAACGACAGCCTGCCTCGACGAACTGAGCTAGTTTCATTCCGCATGCATCTGTGTCGAAGCCTTGTGCAGATGCGGCCGACAGAGGGCTGTGGCGGCTGGATGAACGCTGCCGTCCTTACTCCTTGGGGATGATGACAAACTTCTGTAGACGCCAACCGAGCGCATGGTTGCATGTCGTTGCATGTCGTTGCACGCAGCATCGTCCAAAGCGGCCACAGGCGAAAACGATGTTGATTGCGAGCCAAAGCCGCAGACGCAGGCAGAGGGCGACGGGAGGCGGGTGCAGGGTGGTGAGCAAGCTGCGCAGGACAGGGGCAGGCGGCAGACAAGGCAGACAGGCGGAGGGACAGGCAGACAGGCAGACAGGGCCCAACGTACGTTCTCGCCCGACTTGCCGTCCTTCCAGATAGCCTGCTTGAGCGCAATGTCCTCACGCTTGGCAGCGGCTGCCTTGGCCTCGCTCTTGAGGACAGATCGGAGGGCCGTCGCCGTGATGTTGCTGTACTTGAGGTACCTGTTGGCGGCGACGGTGCCGTTGCGGTGCAGTGGCCGCAGTGGGGCAGGCAGCAGGCGGTGTGAGTATGCGTGCTGCGGGGCTGGGCTGGGGCACGAAAGCCAGGCCGAGCTCCCTGCCATTGCAACGCTCGACGCAGGAACAAAGCGGCGGCCACTCACGAGAAGCCTGCCTTGCGCCAGTAAGACATTTGGAACCTGCACCACGGCATTGCAGGCGTTGCGCATGCGCCAGCGAGAGAGCGAGCGTCAGTCCAGGCCACTCATGGGTGCGGGTGCAGGTGCTTGGGCTTGAGCAGCAGCACCCGCAACGGCAGCACCAGCAGCACCAGCAGCAGCAGCAGCAGCGCTTACGATGTCGTGAGTCGAGACAAGGCAAATCAAATTTCATTTCAACTCTGCACTTGACGTGCGCGGGCCTCGCCGAGGTCAAACAGAGCACGGTCGATGCATGCGCTGACGGCCTTGGTTCGCGGCCGCATGTCCATGCCGTACTCGTGCGACAGCTGCTCGACGATCTGTCGCTTGGTGACTCGCTCCAGGTCGGCTGCTGCAACGAGGGCATAGATTCGGTCTTGCAGCATCGCGTCTGTTGGCCCAACTGGCATGGCTGCTGCTCCTGTTGCTGGCTGTAGCACAGGCTGCTGCATGACCGGCTGGTCGTCATCGTCATCTCCAACGTCGCGATCGCTGTGCATCTCATAGAAGCCCGAGGCAGCATACGGCTGCACCGTCATTACCAGTGCATTGCCCATGTTGGCGTCCTTGGGATCGGCCAGTGGGATGCTGGCTGGATCAAACGCCTCGTCCTTGGAGTCGACGACTTGAATGCCCGTTCCGTTCGCATCCACAACCATGCGCGTTTCGCCCCATGAAAAGTCGTCAAAGTGCCAGAACGCGTACAGTGGCAGGTAGAACGCGTACAGCGGCATCGCAAGAATGTACTGTGCGAGCATGCAGTCAGCCCCAAGCGCAACCGGCAGCAAATGGCACTTTCGGTCGTCGGCTGCAAGCACATACCACAATCATCCACCCAATGTGCTGCCACTCGCGCTTGATAACAAAGATGACGACTTGCAGACCGTAGATGGCCGCAATCATGATGAGCGAGATGAGCGGGATCTGCGCCTCCTCGTCGACGGCCAGACTCACAATCAGGTACACGACGTACACGAATCCGGCCGGCTGCACGACCGTCGCAAACAGATCCAGAAACACCACAAACCGCATCGAAAAGACACAGAACCCGCACAGGTTGCTCAGCATCAGCAGCTCAAACAGGTTGTGGACGGTCGAGTTCATCCACCGTCGCCGCTGCGAGATGAGCACCGCCCATGTGTTGGGTGCGTTGGTCTTGGCGCGCGCATCCGGCGTAAACTTGAGCTTGGAGTTGGGAAAGTGCTTCAGCATCAGCGTCGTCAGGTAGCGGTCCTCGCCCAGACTCAGCAGGTTCTTGAGATGCAGCGTGTTGACATTGTTCTCGCCGTAGTCGGCAATCACCGACTGGGAGACCAGGACGGGCGCGTTGGTGACGGTCGAGAAGATGCGGTACATGCAGAAGCAGCCGGGCAAACACGTCACCGACCCGAAGAACGACTCGAACGCCTTGGCCAGATGGTGCGAGATAAAGTACTCGTAGACCTGGATCATGGTCACCCACGAGTCGTCCTCGTTGCGCAGCACCGTTTCGCCACAAATGCCGACAATCTGGTCCAGACGGCATGCACACATGCAGGCCATGTCAGCGTTCGTGCCATGGCGAGATGCATCATCCTTGGCATGCCTGCCTCACCGCTGAATCGCATGCCATGGCAGACACAAAGTGGTTGATCGAGTCGGGAAACACCTCCGTGTCGGCATCGACCCAAATGAGGTACTCGTACACGCTCGGATGCACGCCAATGATGTCTCTGAAATGGCGGAACAGCTCAAGCTCGAGTGGGCACATCGGATCCTGGTCGTGTACACGGCCGAGAAACCGCATCAGAAGCAGCTGCGAGTCGCGCTTGCCTCTGGTGCGTATCACGTCTGTCAGCCATGCGCATGTGTAACCATGCAGTAGTCTGATCCATGCGGCAATACCCCACCTGTTGCCTGAGCGGTACGTCTCCCCAGGGCGGCCCATCTTGATCACAGCGACAAACGGCACCAGCAGTCCCTGCTTGGCGTACAGGCCCGAAAACACTTTGGCGCGGTTGCTCTGCTTCATGCCCTCGCCAATCGACAGAAACGCAGCAGCTGCCGGCTCGTGGCTCTCCTGCAGAAGCCGTGCCGCGTGCCGATCGTCCTCGGCAACCCCCAGCAACGTCAGCAGAATCTGCGGTGTCGACGCCGTGTTGCCCGATCCGACCACCATGCCGTCTGCCACAATGAACATGAGCATCCGCTGGGGATCGAACCGCGACGTGGCCACCGAGTCGATCGTCAGCCGCAGCGAGTCTGCGCCTTCCGAGTAGCACGGGATACAGCACAGCACAAACTTTTCGCGGTGCTCTGGGTTGCCCTGCGTCGCAAACGACAAGGCCGCGATAAACTTGAACCCAATGATCGCAACAAGCAGGATCGTCGAGATCAGGAGCATGTAGTTGGAGAAGACGCATTGCGGGTCGTGCCGGTGATCAACGACGCCAATGTAGAACATGTTGTCCATGCACGTCATGTACTGCCGCCACTTGCGCTCTCCCTCGGCCGTCTTGATCTTTTCGATAAACGGAGTGGCGTCTCGGGTCGTCTGGCCCAGCGTGCGGATGATGTCGCGCATGTTGTCGCCAAGGAAGTTGACCTGGTTGATGGCGTCCATGTACGTCGAGACGTCGTACACTTTGCCGTACGCTGTGAGCATAAAGTGGTTGACGGGATCGTCGGCCAGGAACGCCTGCACAAACGATCGGTCGCGCGCAATGGCCCCCTTGCGCATGTAGTCGATGAGCTTGAAGTAGTTTTTCGGCTTGTTGGCCTTGTCCTTGCCACGATGAAACAGCCAGACTGTCACTGTAAAGACCAAGCCCCAAGGTTCACATCACATTCACATCCTGCAAGTGTCAGTATGCGATCTGAAGACGATCGATCCAACAAAGAATGCTGCTGCACCAACAGAGACGTACATGCGTCCTTTGGTACGTCTCGGCGGATATTGTCCCAGCCAGGCGAGGGAGTCGGAATGCCAGGACAGTAGGTTGCCCACATGTCCGTCTTGAAGAACATGGCCGACACGTCACGTCCGAGCGTCGTGTCCTGCATCGCCTGCTCGTTCAAGTACATGCTGTCCGTCACATGGTTCTGCACGATATCCGAGATCTTGTAGTAGTTGCCGTAGATGCTCACGTAAGGCTTGTGGATATCCTTGCGGCCGTCGAGCTCGCCCTGCGACAGCGCCGACGTCTTGGGACATATGATGCGGCCCAGACCAATGATGTAGAAGAGCATGGCGCCACATATCAGGAGGATCAAGAGGTTGAGGGTCACCTTTTCACGCCACGCCATCTGCACGTCTTGGTGGCGCATCTTGCCACAGACGGACAGGAAGAACGACGGGATCCACCATGTCATGCACCACGTGCAGCATAGCCAGTTGCGGCGCTGCGGCGACAGCTTGGCGGGCTTCTGCTTGGGCGGTGGCGCGGCGATCACTTGCTGCTCGGCAACGTGCACATCCACGTCCATTGCATGACGAGAGTTGGTTGTTGGTTGGTGGGTCGAGTCCTCGGGAGGCTGCTGGTGGTTGTTGATCGGTGGTATCGCTTGCGGTGGTTGGCTGGCGGGCCGTGAGCAGGACCGTCACGATCGCGGGAGGGAGTGGCTGCAATGGTGCTTGATTGCATCGAGGCAGGTTGCTGCAATGGCGAGAGAGACCCTGGGCGCGTCCAGATCGAGTAAGTCGCGAGTTGCTGTTGCCCATGATGCTTGCCGTCAGGGCTGTCCGAGGTGGAAGGTATCTGATACGGTTGCAAGGGACCGTTGGCTCTTATCAACGACTCGGGTGTGTGGCATGGCGACCACCCCTCGCAAGGCATGCTTGCCGCCGTGAGATGCGTGAGACTGGTTTCGTACTGCAGGCAAGCATGTCGTCTGCATTGCCGATTCCGCTGGCCGTTTGCTAAGAATAGACCCAGATCCGACCATTGCTCGCAAACAAAGTTTTACAGATTCGCACAAGGGAAAGCATCCGCCCGGTTCGCATCGAGCTGACGGACAGGACACGCACGACAGACGACACACGACAGGAACGCCTGCTGCCGACGTCGAGAGCACCCGCAGCACGCCGCACAGCATGTCGTCGTTTCTCAAGAAGATCAAGGAGTCGGCCAAGCTGCCCTCTCGCTCCAGCTCCAGCTCCAATTCGGCTGCCACATCTGCGAATGTGCTGCCGAAAGAGCCGCCACACGTCGACGGCCTGGCCGTCACGGGCAGCGGGGCCGGCGGATCTCCCCTTGTTGGCTCGAGCAAGGCCAACGTAGGCGCTGCGGCCATATCGGGGCTGGCCGGAAGCAAGCTCGGCACTGCCCACCCGTCGCCACAACCGCAGCCGCAGCAGCCGCCGCCGCCTGGCCAAGCCCCAAACACGCCCAACGCCAACAACACAAACGCGACAAGCGCCGACCACAACAACCACCCACGCGGCATCGCCCCCGCAGCAGCCGCGAGCCTCGACAGCCGCCGGCGCCTCGGCTCCCGCGGCAGCAGCGCCCCCCGCATCGCAGTCTGCGCAGCATCCCGCCACGTCGGCGGCCGGCACCCCGACGTCCGCCAGCGGACATGGCCACAGCACGTCATCCGCCTCGGCCGCGTCGTCCAGTGGCTCGGCGCCTTCGTCGTCATCGCATGCGCAGCCGGCAGCACCGCGGCCATCGCAGTCCCAGACCCAGTCGTCTGCATCAACGTCGTCTGCATCTGCGTCTGTATCTGGATCTGGATCTGCGTCTGGCGCTCTTGCTCCGGCCTCGTCCTCGGCTGCTGGCCGGCCATCGCTGTCGGCATCTGGAAATGCCGCCACGATCCCCAAGCTGTCGGTCTCGTCGGCTGCATCGGGTGCCCCGCCCGTCTCGTCGTCGGGATCGCAGATGGTCACCTCGCCAGTGTCCACGTCGGCATCCCACCACGCCTCGGCGTCCTCGGCGTCGCTGTCGTCGTCGCAGTCCCGCCCCACGCGCACGTCGCAGAGCGCAGCGTCGTCGGGCCATCACGCCTCGTTGGCCCAACCCTCCTCGTCCCAGCCGACCCACCAGCGCCAGGGATCGGCAACTGCACAAACGCACGGCCAAAGCCATCCGCGAGGCGCGTCCGTGTCTTCGACTACGTCTGCTTCCACCAACGTGCTGCAGCTGTCAGCCTCGACCATCGCGACTTCCCAGCCGAGCGCACGGTCTTCAGCCACAAATCCAACCAGCCCCACATCGACGTCAAACGCCCAGACTGCATCGACGTCTGGATCGGCGTCGGCATCCGGTGGCCAGCCACAGCCGCAGTCTCAGCAGACGCACCAGCGAGCGCCGTCCAGCTCGGCATCAGGACAGCCCACACACGCGCGTGCACCGTCGTCTTCTTCGGCGTCTGCAAAGCAACAGCCTCCGCCGTCTGGACACACGCCCAGCACATCTGCAGCACCGGCACTGTCTGTTTCTGGACCAACTTCAGGTGGCGGGTCGGGAGCAGCGGCGGCTGGATCAACGCCCATTCCACGATCACCCTCATCCTCTGCACATCCATCAACCGCACAATCGCATGGACAGTCACAGTCTGCACACCCGCCGTCACACGCACCAGCAACACAAGCGGCAGTACAAGCGGAACCGGGGGCGACGCTTGCCCCCGGCCACGCGACACATCCGTCTGCATCACCGGCAGGCTCGGCTCAATCCACATCACCTGCATCTCAGCCACGCGCATCCACAGCAGGAGTACAGGCTCCCGCTTCTGCTGCTAGCACAGCGGCTGTTCCTGTCAAGAAAAAGTACACCCTGTCCGATCTGCACATTGAGCGGACGCTTGGCACTGGCTCGTTTGGACGCGTCCATCTGGCCCGTCTCAAATCGAATGGCAAATACTATGCCATGAAGGTGCTGCGCAAGGGCGAGATTGTCAAGATGCGGCAAGTCGAGCACACGCTCAACGAAAAGCACATCCTTGAGCAGCTGGACCATCCGTTCTTGGTCGGCATGCTCGGCACGTTTCAGGACTGCAACAATCTGTACTTTGTGCTCGAGTACGTGCAAGGCGGTGAACTGTTTTCGTACCTGCGGCGATGTGCTGTGAGTGATGCTTGTGCCCATTGAAACTGTTGGCCAGCCAGCGTGTCTGATGCACATGGGCGACTCACGTCTGTTTTGACAGCGGTTCCCCAACCATGTTGCGAGGTTCTATGCCGCCGAAATTGTGCTTGCGTTCGAGGACCTGCATTCTAAAAACATCATCTACCGCGATCTCAAGCCCGAGAATCTGCTGCTGAACGCACAAGGGCACATCAAGATTACAGACTTTGGATTCGCCAAGGTCGTGCCGGATGTCACATGGACGCTCTGTGGCACGCCCGACTACCTTGCCCCCGAGATCATCCAGTCCAAGGGATACAGCAAAGCAGTCGACTGGTGGGCTCTGGGCGTGCTGATCTACGAGGTGAGACCACAGACAATCCAACACTGATGTCATGGGCGATGCCATGGGCAATGCCAACTAAGAGCCCATGCATGAATGCGCGGCCACGCAAACGACAGATGGTTGCAGGATATCCACCATTCTACCACGAAGAGCACATGAAGCTCTATGAAAACATCCTGGCGTGTAAGCCCAAGTTCCCCGCCAACTTTGACCCGCAGTGCAAGGACCTTGTCAAGCGGTTCCTGACGTCGGACCTCACCAAACGGTTCGGCAATCTGCGCGGCGGCGTGCAGGACATCAAGCGACACAAGTGGTTCGCAGGTGTCGATTGGGACAAGCTCAAGAACCTCGAGATCCAGGCGCCGTACATTCCGCCGCTCAAGGGCGACGGCGACGCGAGCAACTTTGACACGTACCCAGAGGACCACGAGCCGTACGGCGTCGCGGGCCACGACCCGCACCACGACAAGTTTAAAGAGTTTTGATCCCCGCCTGGCTGCCCCTGTGCACTCCTCCCCCGATTGTTTCGTCCCACTCCAGCCCGCTCCCTCCACGCTCGGCCACCATCCTAATAACCCCCTAGAGCAGCGGCATCTGCCCTGCCCTGCCCTGCCCTGCCCAACTCCACTCCACACGCCAACCGGCCCGTCCCCATTCGCAATCTGCGCCAATGAAGCTCACGTCAGTCGATGCGTCGCGTCCGTATTGTCCAAGTTGGCTGGGCAACGAACAAGGGCGAGATGGCTCGCCGTGCAGACGAGCAGGCGCTGGCACAAGCACATTTCCAGATGCAGGATGCGGCCACGGCTATGCCCAGCGACGGCGAGCAGGTAGACACCGACGCAGCCAGCGGCACCAGCAGCAGACGCAGCTCGTTGGAGGCGGATGCCGCGCTGACGGCACAGAGTCGGTGCTCTTAATCCAGCCGTCCACCACCACCACCACCACCACCACCACCACCACTGCCACTGCCAGCATCGTCAAGTCGTCGGTGGCCTCTGCAGTCTCGAATGCAGTCTCGAGTGCAGGCACAGAGCTGTCCATGGCAGCCACCGGCACCGCAGCATGGTGGCCCACCAAGACCCAACAGCCCGCCCGATCTGCGCGAGGGTCTCGCATCGAGACCGCTACCGTCGCCACAGCAGTCGCCGCAGACAGCACACACGCCGACGACATCTCGGGCAGCAGGCCCATGCCGCCGCTGTCGCTGACGCAGATGGTGCTTCTGACCAGCTTCTGGCTCGGATTCCAGTTCTTCTGGTTCCTGCAGTCGATCGTGCTCCTCCCGTCGCAGATCCTGTCCATCATGGGCCCCGACGCCAAGGGCACCGGCCTCGCCGTCGTGTCGCTCTCGTCCGGTCTGCTGTACATGCTCGTGTCGCCGCCCATTGGCGCCATCAACGACCGCTTCGTGTCGCGGGCCGGACGCCGCATGCCGTACATTGTGGGCGGCACGCTCGCCATGGCGGTGTCGCTGTTCTCGCTCTGGGGATCCATGCCGCTGTGGGAGTACACGCTTGGCTACCTGGTGCTCAACCTTGCGTCGGCGGTCGCGTCGGTGCCGTTCAATGCGCTGTTGGCGGACGTGACGCCGGCCGACCAGAACGGACGCGTGTCGGCCGTCATGGGTGCAGCCAATCTGAGCGGTTACCTCCTTGGCGCGCTCGCTGGCGTCTTTGTCCAGTCGCTCGACCATTCGCAGGTGTACGCCGTCATGATCCTTGTGCTGTGCGGGTTCATGGCCCCGACGGCTCTCTACACTCGCGAACCGCCTCCCCACTACAAGCGGCGGTCATCTGCCAGTGCACTTGCAGACGTCGATGGAGACTTGATGGCGACGCCGCAGCCGGGGCCGATCCGGTGGACAGAGTTTGCCAAGGATATGTTGCGGCCGCTGTGGACGCATCGGGACTTTTGTCTCGTGTTTGTCAGCCGGCTGCTGTACCAGCTGGGCATTGCAACCGTCCAACAGTTTCTGCAGTACTGGATCCAGGACTGCGTTGTGACGGATCTGTCTCCAACACGTGCCGTGTCGATCGGACTGCTGCCCAACCTGCTGCTCGCTCCTCTGGCCGCCACGCTGATCCCCAAGCACCACCGCAAGGTGGTTGTGTATGTCGCAACGGCGCTCATGGTGGCCACGTGTCTCCTCATCATGGTCGTCAGAGACTTTGGCTGGGTGCTGGCCGTGTCGGCATTGTTTGGCATTGGATTCGGGCCATTCATATCCGTCGAGTTTGCGATGCTCATGGACGTGCTGCCCAATGCGCACGATGCCGCACGCGACATGAGTCTCTGGCATATGGCCCTTGTCGTCCCGCAGATCGTGGCAACCCCCGTCGCGGGCGGCATTCTTGATGCAGTGCAGGCGTACGGCAATGCGCGCGGCCAGCAGTGTCTGGGCTACAAGGTCGTCTACGGGCTGTGCATTCTCTACTTTCTCGCAGGCGTCCTCGTCACAACACGCATCCGCCGCATCAAGTAAGGCGCGTCTGCTGATGCAGCCAGCCACTGTCTACATACATGTCCATGTTCATATGCCTGCACACGTACACACGCATGCACAAGACCAAATACATCCACACCGGTGCGCACATCGAGAGACTGAATGCTTGGATCTATTGCGTGACAAGAGACACAATGTGTTGATGATCAATGGACGGATGGCAAAAGATTAGATATGGAGAATCTAGAGCGTGGGCAGGCCAAACTCGCCGCCGCGACGCTTCTGACTCTTGCGCTTGTTCGAGTCAAGCTCCTTCTTGCGCGTACGCAGCGAAGTGGGCGTGACTTCAATGACCTCGTCCTCTGCCATGCGGAATCGTCAGCCCTCTTTCAAAAAAGGAATATACAGCTAGAGACTGCGACAGTCGAGACACGCCAGGCAACATGCGGACAACATACCCTGGACATAGGAGATCATGCGCTCGAGCGACATGGGCTCGACAGGAGTCAGGCGGATCGCGTCTTCTTTGCCCGCGGCACGGAAGTTGGTGAGCGCCTTGGCCTTGACGGGGTTGACCTCGAGGTCAATCTCGCGACTGTGCTCGCCGACAATCATGCCGGGGTACACCTTGGTGCCAGGCACAATGAACAGCTTGCCGCGCGGCTCCACGCTGACAAGAGCGTACGCCGTTGCCTCGCCACTAGCAATGCACAACGGTCCGTCAGCCACAGTGGAGCGCTCGCGGCTTTGGCTCCTCGCCAGAGTGAAGCATACCTTGCAACAGAGATGATGGATCCCTTGCGCTGCTTTTCAAGGGGTCCCTTGTACTTTTGGTACCCAATAAAGATGCTGTTGAGCGTGCCCTGGCCGTGCGTGTCGTTCTTGAACTCGGCGGGATATCCAAGCAGGCCGCGTGTGGGCACATCAAACACCAGACGCGCGCGGTTGGAAGCCTCAGTGAACGACTTCATGTCGCCCTTGTTCTTGGTCATCTTCTCAATGACGATGCCCGTAAACTCGAGGTCGACGTCGAGTGTGACTTCTTCAATCGGCTCCATGATGGCGCGTTCGCGACCTTCGCCCTCGACCTTGTAGATGACACGCGGGGGCGACACCGACAGCTCAAAACCCTCGCGACGCATGGACTCGATGAGAACACCCATCTGCAGTTCACCACGGCCCTTGACCTCGAATGCACCCTCGGACGTCTCGACAACCTGGAGCGACACATTGGTCTCGGTCTCTCTAAAGAGACGCTCGCGAATGACCTGGGACGTGAGAAGCTTTCCTGTAGTGTCTAGTGTGAGTTCTGCATGCGATCGCAAGCATCCACAGCCGGGCAGGCGGCGCACCTTCTCTGCCACCAAGCGGCGAATCGTTTACGTAGAACGTCATGGAGATGGTAGGCTGGTCGACAGGCACAAACTGCCACGCGCCACGCGAGTCAGTTTCTGGCAGGGAGCAGAGGTTCTGACTGGCGATCAGCGGCTGCTACTCACAGGAAGAGGCTCCATGACCGACGGAGCGCAAAGCGTGTGGTTCACACGAGCACCTTCCAGACCGGCAATCGAGATAATGTCACCAGCGCCAGCTTCGTTGATCGAGATCTGTTGGATGCCATCTCAGTCCATTGAGCAGCAATACACAGGAGCACAAACCATCATGGTGCATTACCTGCTCGAGACCCTTGCGCTGAATGATTTTGGTGCACTTGCCTTCAACGGCAAGCTTTCCATCAGAGTCGAGGCTCTTGATGCTGTCGCCAACACGAACAACACCCGACTGGATCTTGCCGAGGTAGCACTTTCCGACGTACTTGTCGTTTTCCATTTGCTGTTTGCCATCACACAAGAATCGGTGAGACACCAGCCAGTCACGAGGGAGGCCGCATGCACTGCATGCATGCCAGCACTTACAGTCACCAGAAGCGAGAAAGGCGACTCGCGGTCCACCTTGGGCGAGGGCATGTTTTCAACAATCTTGTCCAGCAGCGGGAAAATGGTCTTTGACGGCTGGGCCCTGTCCGTCGTGGCCCAGCCCTCCTTGGCAGAGGCATAGATGGTGGAGTAGTCGAGCTGCTCGTCCGTGGCGTCCATGCCAAGGAACAGCTCCAGAAGCTCCTCCTCGACCTTTTCCGGACGCGCCGTGGGGCGATCGACCTTGTTCATGACAACAAGCGGCTTGAGGCCACGTTGCAGCGCCTTGCCTAGCACAAACTTGGTCTGTGTCATGGGTCCCTCGGTTGCGCAGACCACCAGACAGACGCCGTCGACCATGGAGAGGACACGCTCGACCTCACCGCCAAAGTCGGCGTGGCCGGGCGTGTCGACGATGTTGATGCGGTGGCCCTTGTACGAGACGGCCGTGCTCTTGCTGAGAATGGTGATGCCGCGCTCCTTTTCGAGCTCGTTCGAGTCCATGACACGCGAGTCCGTCTCGACAACCGCCGAGCCAGACTGGCGCAGAAGCTGGTCGACCTGAGAACGGACAGCCAGCAAAGGTCAGCGCAGCCCAACGGCCACGTTGCCGATGCGATCCAGAGCGGCCACAGACAGACGGCAGACTCACCAGCGAGGTCTTTCCGTGGTCGACGTGGGCGATGATGGCGATCTGCAAAGGGCGGCAGGGCACAGGACGGGGGTCAGGTCAAGCCGCCGTTCCTGTGCAGCGCATGCGCCGGGCACAGTCGGATCGCAAGCCGCAGGTGCCCGGCCAGCGTCCAACCGCACACACGGCGTGAGCGGCGGGCAGCGAGCGTCCAACTCACGTTGCGGATTTTGTCCAAGTCGGGGATCGACAGACGGACGGCAGACGCCGAAAAGGCACGGCGCTGGGCGGCAGCGGGTGTGCGCACGGGTGCTGGGTGCGCGGCGGGCAGCGACAGACGGAGGGCAGGGAGCCGTGCGCATGCAGCGGCAGCCGCCAACGAGTGGGCAGCCGGCGCCCGCACGGCAGCGGCAGCAGCAAAGGCCGCCGAGGCAGCAAAGTGTGCAGCCATTCGGGGGTTTTCGATTGGGCCGAAAGGTGCATTCGGCGAGCGAGCGGGCTGAAATGGTCGCGGGCGGTTGCCTGCGTTGCTGGCTGGTGGCTGGCTAGGCTGGCTGGCTGGCTGGCTGGCTGGCTGGCTGGCTGGCTGGTGGTGGTGGTGGTGGTGGTGGTGGTGCGCCGATCCCTCAGCTGTGCCGGCATCGTACACGGCCTGCACTGCGGCTGCCAGTGCTGCATGCGACTCTGCGAGAACGACCGTTGGCCACCGCAGGGATGCCGATCTCGGAGATGCCGATCTCTGGAATGCCATCGAGGCTGTCGTTGAGGAGCAGATTGGGCAAGAGGCCAGACAGTGGGCAGCCTTGGTGGACGCCTCGCCTGGCATTGAGCGGCTGTGAGAGCACGTTGCCTGATCGTGCACATGCAGTGGATGGTGTGAAGAGTGCCTTGAGGAACTCGTTCGTGCGTGGCGGGATGCCCATCTTGCGCTGCTTCCACAGCAGGGCGCCGCTCGATCTGGCCCACGACGCTGCCCGAGCCCAAGCCGCCGCGTTTGCGTGTCTGGCTCGTCCGCCGACTGCGGCGTCGTGCTGGCAGACTGCGATGTCTGTGCTGACAGACTGCGATGTCTGTGCCTGCTTGCAGCCACCTCGGCTGGAATCTCAAAACCAACTTTCCCATCTGTTGCTTCACATACCCTGACTTGCCCCGCCAGCCACTGGCCCCACATGGCGCAAGAACCTGGTGCACAGCCAAGGGATCCTGATGTGCTGGGAAAGGGTGTGGACGTGGCGGCGCTGATGGCACGCCTGCTGCCGGCCTCGGAGGACCCCGCGGCCATCGACGACGCCATTGCTGCCTGGGCGGAAGTCGACGAGCGGCTGAGTGAGTCTGCACTGCTTGGTCTGCCTGCCGCTGCATCCATGCCGACCAGCATACCTCCAACGAATCCATGGTTCGAAATCTTGCTGACGCCGCTCTGTGTGTGATGTGTCGCTGGCGGCTCGCAGTGGGCTTGCCGATGGAACGCAGGACCGAGGCCATGAAACTGTACTACGACAAGGGAATGTCGATGATGCACTACAAAGCCCTTCTCTTTCCGTCGCTGAGGGTCAAGGTGAGTTGCCGTCGCAGCAAGGCACCTGCGATCGGCTGACTAACCTCCTCTTCTCAGGTCGCTGCTGCCAACTCTGTCGACACGTTCATGCGTGCAACGCACAGCATGGACGGGGCCGAGTATGTCGACCGAATGCCAGAAACAACCGAATGGGATGTCGGCGCCGTGTTCATGAATCTGCTGGCCGACACGGATATCCAAGTCCGCATGGCTGTCAGTTGCTGGTAGATCCGCTTGGGATGCTGCTGCTGTGGTACTGACCGATCGTCATCCTTGGACAGATCAACGAGGCACTGAAAACCTTGCTAACCCACAACACTTTTACAGTGAAATGGCCCATCCGACGCGGTCCGACTGTTGTCGCTGCGCTGGTTGCCGAAACAGACCGAGGCGCCATCTTGAGGATCCTGTTCTCGATCAATCTGCGGCTTCGTGCCTATCTCGGCCTTGAAAATGTGCGTACCAAACCCATTCCAAGTGCGTGGGAGAGTTGCCTCGCCACGCATGGATCCATAACGCTGACAACCTGTGAATGACAGAGTGTCATCAAGCCGTTTGCCGAAGCTGTGCTGCATGTGCTTACCAAACAAGACGACGGAGAAGTCACCGTGGCTGCATGCAGGTGCTTGTTTGCAAACATGTACAACTTTCCGGCACTCTTCCCCGATCTGCAGCTCTTTTCTACCACGGTCAAGAAGCTCCAGTACGATGATGCCACATCTTCCATCGTCTCGCTGACTGCCCGCTGACCAATGCCTGTAAACCAGATCGATCACCGACGCTGACCATCTCAAGGCCATTCTCGAGTTGCTTCATCAGCACATGACCATATTCGCATCTGATGGCGTCACGATGGCAGATCAGCTTGCCAGTGCAGGCATTATGGGTGCATTGAAAAGGATACTGGCCAACGATGAAGCAAGCAAGTCGGATGATCTCTTTTCCGCCCTGTCGTTGCTTGTCAGCCGGATCCTCTTGCGCGTCGACCAGCAAGCTTCGGATGTAGCATACAGCGCTGTTGTGGGTCGCATCATCGCGGCGTTCAACCCTCCTGGCCACGCAAGGGCCGAAGCCGCACTCGGATGCATTCATGTGACGATTCAAGACCCAAACAACGGCAGCGATGCGCTCGTTCCAGCATACCTGCACCACGGCATTGCACCGGCGATGCACAAACTCCTCCTTCTCCTCAGCAGCAGCAGCAGTAGCACCGAGTCATCAAGCCTGAGCAAGGCCATCGAAGTTGTCGACTGTCTGCTGACGTGGTACAAGCACAGCGACTCGAACCCAACGGCAGACGCGATGCAAGCAATCGGCATGCCGTCGCTGCTGCAGCAACTGGCCGAAAGCCACAGACTCTCGTCGGTGGTCGTGAAACGCATCATTGCCATCCTGCGCACCTTCTTTGGCACAGAACTCGAGCCGGGCGACACCAACTACGAGACAAACGAGTACAACATCGATCTGCCCATAGCCCTCATCCCGAGCGCCGAGCAGCCGCATCTCACCGTCAAGGAGCGCCAGTATCTTGGTCTGCTTGGTTCGGTCCTTGCCAAGCCACAGTGGTGGATCAAGCTCAAGGATGCCGCCACTGCAGCCACGTGGCACGCCGAGGCGACTGAACGCGGCTTCTCCAAGCGCGCGGTCGGTCTGCTGTTCAGCGAGTTGGCGTATCTTGCCGAGCACGGCATTCGCACAGCCGAGCTGGCCAGCGGCGAAGTGGTGACACTCACGCCTGGAGCCGTCAAGTGCACAGTCATGTCGGATGATGCCTTGCCGCAACCGCTGCGAGACACGCTCGTCCGCCAAGTCGCTGTGCTCGAAGACGTCCCCCGTTACAAGAAGGATTGGCATCCAGGCTCGTCCGGCACGGTGCTCGACCTGGTCAGCACGTCGCTGTATCCGCTCACGTACGGCCGCACTCTGGTTCTTGCTTGCATCCATCGCGCCGCGGCCAACTCCATGCCGCCATGGGACATCCTTGGCGCCGCCGAGACCGTGGCAGACGCACCGACCGTGTTCGACGAGCTCGACGATGACGTGTACGCCGCATCGGAGCCTTCGCAGGTGCTGCCGTCAGAGTTCCATATCCATGAGGACGGCACCGTGTCCATCAACTCGTACATCAACAACCTGCATCCGGTCTGGCACAAGCCGCTCTACACGACGATCGCCAAGGTCTTTGAGCGGTTTGTGCCGCTGTTCGAGAGTCTGTTTGGGCACAGCAGCGGTCTTGTGCCGTACATTACCAATCCAGGCGAGGTGTACACGACACGCGATGCACTGCGATGCCTGCTTCGGACAATGCCGGAGCTGCCCAGCGAGGACGACGACGAGGGCTATCGACAAGCAAAGGATATCATTGACGGCTACGTCGAGGGCGAGGACGATCGCGACGACGATGCTGGAAACCCAGGCGACCACCAAGCATCGGGCTTTCTGCATCCCCGACTGCCAGACTCGTTTCTGCCACCAGCAGCTCTTCCAACTCCCGTCATCCTGCGCGACCGCAGCCTGCAAGTCGTTGTCAAGCTGGTCAGCATCCATCTGAGTCCCGAGAGTCCCGAGTATCACGGCAGCAGCTGGCACACCGAGGGATCGCAGACCGAGCCGATTGTTGCCACGGGCATCTGCTACTACGCCATGGACAACGTCACCACGCCGCGACTGTCGTTCCAGTCAGAGACGCCGACGTTTGAGGCATGGCTGACGCGGTACGATCAGACCGAGTACGACTACCTGGAGGAGGTGTATGGATTCCACGACGACGCCAGCATGCGAGTGCAGAGCGTTGGAGCGATGGATGCCGTCGAGGGCAGGTGCATTGCGTTCCCCAACAGTTGGCAGCACAGGCAGGAGCCGTTCCGGCTGGCCGACCCGACCCGAGCAGGCCATGCCAAGATGCTTGTGTTTTGGGTTGTGGATCCGGTCAAGCGTGTTGTGTCGACTGCGCATGTGGCGCCGCAGCAGATGGACTGGTACGCGACAGGCGTGGTTGCGCATGGACTGCCTGCCGATCTGGCCATGCACATTGGGCCGCATATCCGCGGAGCGATCAGTCTGGAGAGCGCGCGGCAGACGAGGAGCGAGCAACACGACAAGCAACAGGCCGGCCAGTCTGCTGAAGATCTGTCCATGTTTGGCATGGGCGGTTTCTGATCCTCGCAACAGCTGAATAATAGAATGTATACTCGTATTGGCGGACAGAGAGTCGAGCATCTGGTGGGCAGCCGTTTCGCACTTGCAGGCAGGCTTGAGCGTGACAGCCAGGCCGTATGCCATGTGGCGTGTCCTGGACCAGAGGCGTCCGCCAATGGATGCTGACTTTGTGAGGCAGAGCACGCCGAGTGCCGGCTTCAAGTTGTGCGTCTTGAGGATATGGCTACCCAGATCTGCAGTGCACCGTCGTCAAGTTGCCCTCACAGGCAACATCAACGCCACCACAGCACGCAATGGGTCTCATGTCCAAGCTCAGAGCAGAGCAGGCTGCACAAGGCATGGCTCCTCCGAGTCAGCCACAGCAGGCACAGCAGACACAGCAGGCACAGCAGACACAGCAGGCACAGCAGGCACCGCTCCCGCCACCGCCGCCTGCCATCACCAACCCAGCCGCCCACATCCTCGAGCGTCTGCACCACACCGTGTCCGAGAACAAGCTGCAGGCGTTCTACGACGCAAAGCGCATCGCCAAGGTGGCTGAGCGGCTGGCCGCCGTCGACTTTGCCAGGCTCGCGCAGCAGTGGTCCATCAGCACGCACCTCGTCTACGACCTGTGTGCGCTGGCCCTCTACGACATTGTCTTCTTTGCCGACGACTCGGGGTCCATGAACACGGGCGACCGCATCAAGGACCTGCGCACCATCATCAGCAAGACGGCCGACGTCGCCGGCCTGTTTGACAAGGACGGCATCCAGGTGCGCTTCATGAACAGCAGCGCAAAGGGCGACGGCATCCGCTCGGCCGACCAGGTCAACGATCTCATCGGCAAGGTGCCGTTCAACGGCGGCACGCCGCTGGGCACCGAGTTCAAGGCCAAGATTGTCAAGCCGCTCGTGCTCAAGTGGACGGCGCTCGCCAAGCCTGTGCTGGCCATCATCGTCACCGACGGCGAGCCGACCACCGAGCCGCAGGAAATGTTCGCGTCGGTGGTGCGCGACACGATGGCGTCGCTTGCCAAGAGCAAGTACGGCACCGGCGCTCTCGCCATCCAGATTGGCCAGGTGGGCGACGACGTGAATGCGCAGCAGTTTCTGGCGGCCCTCGACAACGACCCAGTCATTGGCGGTATGATTGACGCCACGTCCAACTACGAGATGGAGTCGGCCGAGTTTGCTTCCAAGGGTGCGCGTTTGACACCCGAGCTGTGGCTACTCAAGCTGTGTCTTGGCGCCATCAACAGCAGCTACGATGATACAGACAAGTAAAGACTATTGCGCACGCCCTATGATAGACAACATGCCATTTTGTGCCAACATTCATTCCAAGAAGATTCCCAGTCCCAAAGACACTAGATGCCATACCCTTTCGAGCTTTAGGCCGTGCGTAGATCCCTCAGTTATGTCACCCCCCTGGTCCGACACGTCCATGGTGATGTATCCATAAAGTATGCTGCGTGGTGCACAGTGGGTTCTGGGCAAAAGACTCTGGCGAGAGTGGCAAAAGGAAAGGCGATGCCCAGATTGGCAAAAAGTGAGATCGAGCTTACCAGGGGTCGAACCTGGAACCTCCTGATTCGTAGTCAGACGCGCTATCCATTGCGCCATAAGCCCGCTTTCACATCCTCAGATGTGCCCTGTGCATACTCGAATATTGCCGCGTCAACTGCATCACCAAACAACCATTTGCAGAGTATTCCATCGCATCTTGGCACATTTGGCTGATGGTTGTTGACCAATATTGTTGCACTTTTGGTTCATTCGTGTGCATATATCAGCAGACTTTCAAGGCTTGCGGATGGCTGCATGAATGGACAGCTGAAGATGGATGAATGGATGTATTGGCTGGATGTTCAGGATGTGCAGGATATCGACAGAGAGCGAGCGATGCTGCGTGTCTTGGATGCAGATCAGAGACGACGGAGGGCCATGGGTGCAGACAGTGCAGGATTCATCTGCGCGAGTTCGAGCGAGCTCGTGCGTTTGCTGATCGTGTTGGAGCCATGTGCAGGCGACAGCGTGCTGCCAGACGAGATGGATGCCGATGTGGCACTTGGCTTTGGTGCAGCAGCCGAGCGAGTTGTGATGGGAGGGAAGCCAGCCGAAGCGAGTGCAGATGCGTGGACGTTGTCATGGATCATGTTGGATGCAGAGAGCGTTGGCTGTTGGCTGTTGATGCTGAGCAAGCGAGAGAGGAACAGCCGATGGCTTTTATAGGCTGCTGGTGCAGACAGGCAGATAGACAGCCTGTGTGGTGCAGCATCTGCTTGGCCACTTGATGACGATGGCTTGGCACAGATCGAGCTGGCGACGGCTGATTGGCTGCTGTGGCGGCATTGCCACTTGGACAGGAAACGTGTCTGTGCGTGGCGGCTGCCGTTGTCGACTGTGCGAGACTGAGCGAGGCTGTCCAAGCCTGCCTTGGTTGTGGATGCCAGCCAGTGCTGTGCAGCCCACCGATCGCCCGCCCCACTCGCCTTGCTGTCTTGCCGAGAGCGGCAGCCAGCACAAGCCAGCCAGCCAGCCAGCCAGCCACGATCCGAAGCGCATCTTGGACCAGCAACAACAAACGGCGGCGGGAACAGCAACAGCCGGCATGCCACAGCCGGCTGCTGACAGCTGTTGCCACCACGTCCTGCCAGTCTGCATACGCCTGCCACTCCCACTCCCAACCGACACTTATTCACCAGCCAGCCGTCCGTCTGCTGTCCATCCACTCGCCCCTCACAGCCATGTACCCACCATCCCTCCCATCCCTCCCACCACCAACAGCCAACAGCCAGCAGCGAGCAGCCAGCAGTCCTGCGAAGCAGCTCTCCACAAGCCCAGCCTCTCCAGCCCGCCTTGCTCCACAGCGCAGCAGCCCTGCAGTGCCAGACATGCGTCAGTCGATCGCTCATGCCGCACAGTCTGCGCAACCAACAGCAGCCAGTTGCTGCCCCCAAGAGGCTGGTGTTGGTCACTCGGACTGTGCGAGCCACGGGACTCTTGGCTCTCTGCCCACTTGACCGGAATGGCTTGGCTTGACTCTCTGTCCACTTGGCGTGGCTTGTGTGCGAGTGGCTTGGATGGCCAGATGCATGCGTCTGTCCGTCCCGTGTGAACACTTGCAGTCGAGTGGCTGCTTGATCGTCGCTGTTGGACTGCGTTGGACTGCCACTGGATCGTAGAGTGCTGCTGACGTGCTCTTGGCGTGCTGTTGGATGTGACAGAGAGCGTCCTGTTGTGCTGCACTCGCTTGGTCGCCCCGCCTGGTCAGTCGCGTCCGAGTCCGCATGCAGGCTGTGCGTGTCTCGCGTTCATGTGTGCTGTCCATCTCACGGCACCAACAGCAGCCGCAACGACGACGACTGCGAGACCGAGTCAGCCAAGCGTGCGGCCAGTTGCAGGCGTGCGATGCTCTGTCACTGGTGCTTGATGCCACGGCCGCCAGTGTGCCCTCCTCGCTCCCGCCCTCTCGCCCCGCACACGCTGCCCATGCACGAGACAGCCTTGATGGTGCTCGCAGTGGTCGTCGCGACAACGTCCATGGATCCATCCACCCAAGACGGGCTGGCTGGCTGGCTGGCTGGCTGCATCCAATGCTCTGCAGCAGTCAGGCACGCCAACGACTCGAGCAGCAGCATCCAACACTCGCCTCTGTCCCTGGTGGCTCTGTGCGGTGTCCATGAGATGTCCGTGCAGCCCGCCTCGTCGTCGTCCGTCTCACACGCCATCGATGGACAGATTCGCTCTTTGGTCGTTGCAGGTCAACTGCGATGCATCGGCAGCAATCAGGCACATTCCCATTCACAGACAGACAGATGGATCGCTTGCAAGACTGCGAGCATCAGGCGAGATCACGTAGCTGCATCACAGCCCATGCTGAGCCACCGTTACAGCTCGCCAGATCCACAGCACCAGCCGTTTTCAATCCACAACGCCGACTTGCGCTTCTGCCCAAGACTTTCATTTTGACAATCAAGCAGGCATACATTGCGACAATGCAAACCACAGCGACGACGGCACTTGGGCCACCCCCTTTATCAGCTGCACCGCTTCGCACCGTACCGCTGGTACAAGCCCTCCGCCGTCCGCCACGCACCACTCTCGCCGTGGAAACCCCGCGAACGGACGCATTTCTGCGAGACGCTCGAGACAAGCTCCGGCAATATGCTCTTCTCGACTGCATTGCAGCTGTAAGTGTCATGCATCGGATGATGTGGATCGCCCGTCTACGGCTATGCTCAAGGGCGGCAGCAGCAGCAGCATCAGCATGGCTGGCTCTTGCTGCTGCATCTGTCGCAGTGCCGGCTCTGCTTGCATGTTGTTTTGTGGCTTGGCTGCAGCGTGTCTGGATGACCGGCCGCCTGGCTGACGGATTGGAATTGCTATGGATCATTGTTTGGACAGGCACGACGCCACGCGAGCAAGCCGCCTCGGAGCGAGGCATCGGACAAGGTGTCGCGGTGTCCTTCATGGTATGCATCGACAGATAGCCAGCCATCACGAGCGTCAACGCTATTGACGACGATATCTGCAAGAGCGTGTTCTTACCCTTCATCGCGGGCAACCACGCCGTCGTCGTCAGCCGCCGGCCCAATGACCAATTACAGCGGGCAGTACGGGCTGCCGGAGTCCCCCTCAATCTTGTCGGTTTCGTCAACCTCGCCGTCGTCGCCTGTCTTGTCAAGATCGTCGGCGTCGACTGGATCGTCGCATGTTCAACGCGAGATCATCAGTATCAGCAGCATCAGCAACACGGATGCTCACATAGAGGCCGGATTCGACGAGGCTACCACGCCGGCTCAATTGAGTAACTCAACAGGTAGCCAACTTGTCGGCCTTGGGCTAAGCGGCGTGATGATGCCAGGCAGCCATGCACGTGGCTCGTCTCCGGTAGCTCGTCGAAAGCGTTCCTTCGACGAGTTTGATGACGGCGAAGGTGCGATTTCGAGCGACGGCCGTCACTGCGGAGCGTGCGGCCAACACTTGGCCAGTCGCCGACGACTTACAGCCAAGAGCTGTATCCAACACACGTTGCACAGCAGCCCAGGCCCCAGCAAAGCCGACTACGGTTACTGCTGCTATACCAAATACTGCATCTGCAGCAAATGGAACGATGCTGCTGCCACACCACCCTCGTGGTCATAGACTTGACGCAGTCTGATTCCGAATCCTACTGCTCGTCGCCTTTCAGCTGCTCTGACGTCGATCTGTCTCCTCTTCAGCTGCCGTGACGACGCCTACACTTTTGGGCCAGAATGCACGAGTGTAATGATTGAATGCGGCCCTTGCACACATCCACCAGTTGATGCTGCGTATCTTGTATGGTGTGTCGGATATGCATGATATGGACCCTGTGTGATGTATTGGATATGCAAGACATGGATTGACTGGCAGACAGCCATAGCAGTGCAAATGCAGATCAGAAGAGACAGGTGGCTGTGGTGATGGGGTTGGAAGCCGAGTCAGAGTTGGGCTCAATGGTGGAGGCCAGGGTCGAGCCGAGCCGAGAGGAGCCAAGTTTGTCCGGCCGTCGCCATCCGGAGACATGGCCGAGCCGACGCTGCCGGTCACACGTCTGGCGGCATCTGACCCGCACCGACGACCCCGAGACTGAAAGGACCCTGAGCGGAGGTTCAGCGCACGGCTCATGCACTGGCTCATGCATTGGCTCATGCACTGGCTCATGCATTGGCTCATGCTTGCGCTTGTGTCCCTCTCAGTCCCGTTCAGTCCCGTCCACTGCCTTTCAGTCTCGTCCGCGCTCTTTCAGTCTCGTCCAGCCCAGATCATTTCGCCGCCTTCAACGCAAACCTGACCTTCCTTGCTGCATGAACGAGGACCCGTGTTGAACCCCTGGACCCCTGCCACTGCGTGCACACTGCATAAAATGCCGGCCATCTCGCCCCTCAACAGCCAGGCATCAGCACACCGACTCGCATCCAGTCCCAGTCATCATGCGCAACATCCTTATCGCTCTCCTGGCCCTTGTCGCAACAGTTGCTGCCGCTCCAGTCCCTACTGGCACAGACGATAGCGTCAAGCAGGTGGCCCCTGCGCTTGCCAACGGCGGCGGTGGCAGCGGTGGTTTCCAGCTTCCCAAGGAGTCTGCTCCGAGCCGCTCCGAATCGCCGACGGACCAGCACTCGCCAACGGCGGCGGTGGCAGCGGTGGTTTCCAGCTTCCCAAGGAGTCTGCTCCGAGCCGCTCCGAGATCGCCGACGGACCAGCACTCGCCAACGGCGGCGGCAGTGGTGGTTTCCAGCTTCCCAAGGAGTAGGCGGACGACCACGCGTTGGTTTAGACGCGCTTGCTGCTGCCGCTGTCAGCGCTTCCACCGACAGAGACTGAGCGGCACCACTCCTTGACGGTGCCGACTTGCTGCCACACTACATTGCATCCACTATTCTTATCCATCTTTGCCAATACATCTTTACAACCGACCATACATCTTGCTGATCCTTCATGACGCTGCTTTCGGCCAGCACAAGCTCACAAAGCTGGCAAAAAGGGAAAGCCGGACTGGACTGCAGACGTCCAAGTATGCGTGCTCAATGCGAGCCCAAGCAGCGAGTTGCAGGCTCTGGCGATTGCCGTACTTGGCAAGTGCAAAAAAAGAAGTTGCTCCGAGTGAGGCTTGAACTCACGACCTCGAGATTATGAGACTCACGCGCTACCGACTGCGCCATCGAAGCTCCTTCTTGTTCGAAATTTTCGATTAACAAAATATATACCTTATTGACACAATCCGTTGCGCTGCTTCTCCTTGCTTTGAGCACCATGTTGTCCGTGGAATGCTGGTTCGACAGTGTTGCTGATTGAAAAAATGAGATAATATCCTCTATACACCTGCATTCCCAATCCAACAGGACGGTTCGCCGCTTGCGCAGCCACCGTTTTCAGCCGTGATACAAGGCAGCATGACCAGGAGCAAGATCCCTGGAGCAAGCGCATCTCCGTCACACAGAGCACAAACGCTCGACACTGGATCAGGGCGGATGTTTGGGGCGGAGGCCGGGCGGACGGGCGGAGGACAGGGTAAGGTTGGGCCGGCAAGGGTCCAGAGGCCAATGCTCAAGGGGTGCGATCAACATTGCTTCCGATGCACCCGACCTCCGCCCGTCCGGCCGACGAATGTGTCCACCATGGCGAATCAAAGTGCCGAGCGGGACCAAAATGGGGACTCGGGAGGTGGCTGTTGACGGGGGCGGACAACGGGCGGACAACGGGCGGACAGCGGGCAGCGAGAGCGTCGGCCCAAGGGGCGGGCTGAGGTCGTCCACGTTTCCTCGAGCTGAAATGCCCAGCAGCCATGCATGTGCCGTGTGCTGTGTGCAGCGTGCCGCTTCGTCGTCATGCGCGCTCATCTTCATCAGCGATGGATCGCGTTGCATCGAACGGAGACGAAAGCAACACGAGCAGTCGGAGTTGCCATCATCCGCCCGCTTCATCACCGCCACAACGCTCAACCTGAATGCCGCGAGGGTCGCTCTGCCCAGCGTCTCGTTGTTGTCTGCGCCGACTGCATGCCAGATGAACGCCGAATGCACAACGAATGCGTGTCGGATGCGTGCCAGATGCGTGTCGGATGCATGCTCGGCCTGCGACAGCGTTACTCCGACACAGGCGGAGGCTGGCCATCACTGCCCAGCATTCGAGACGGGCGGGAGTTGACCCCTTTTGCCGAGTGAGCGCTTCTGTCTCTCTCGTCTTTGCCACACTCGAGGCCAGGTATAAAAGCGGACCTGAGATCCCCTTGGAGTCCAGGCATCCCGACAGCAGCGATCCAACAAGCCAACACACACAATGCGCACTGGACTTGCTCTTCTCGCCGCTTTCGTTGCTCTCCTGGCCTCGACCTCTGCCGCGCCAATCTCTCGCGGCAACGGTCTCGAGCGCAGACAGACTGGCGGCAACGGCGGCGTCGCGGCTGGCGGTGGTCTCGCGATCCCAGGCAAGGAGTCTGTCGAGAACCCCCTTGAGCGCAGACAGACTGGCGGCAACGGCGGCGTCGCGGCTGGCGGTGGTCTCGCGATCCCAGGCAAGGAGTCTGTCGAGAACCCCCTTGAGCGCAGACAGACTGGCGGCAACGGCGGCGTCGCGGCTGGCGGTGGTCTCGCGATCCCAGGCAAGGAGTCTGTCGAGAACCCCCTTGAGCGCAGACAGACTGGCGGCAACGGCGGCGTCGCGGCTGGCGGTGGTCTCGCGATCCCAGGCAAGGAGTCTGTCGAGAACCCTCTCGAGCGCAGACAGACTGGCGGCAACGGCGGCGTCGCGGCTGGCGGTGGTCTCGCGATCCCAGGCAAGGAGTCTGTCGAGAACCCTCTCGAGCGCAGACAGACTGGTGGCAACGGCGGCGTCGCGGCTGGCGGTGGTCTCGCGATCCCAGGCAAGGAGTCTGTCGAGAACCCTCTCGAGCGCAGACAGACTGGCGGCAACGGCGGCGTCGCGGCTGGCGGTGGTCTCGCGATCCCAGGCAAGGAGTCTGTCGAGAACCCTCTCGAGCGCAGACAGACTGGTGGCAACGGCGGCGTCGCGGCTGGCGGTGGTCTCGCGATCCCAGGCAAGGAGTCCGTCGAGAACCCCTTGAGCGCAGACAGACTGGCGGCAACGGCGGCGTCGCGGCTGGCGGTGGTCTCGCGATCCCAGGCAAGGAGTCTGTCGAGAACCCCTTGAGCGCAGACAGACTGGTGGCAACGGCGGCGTCGCGGCTGGCGGTGGTCTCGCGATCCCAGGCAAGGAGTCCGTCGAGAACCCCCTTGAGCGCAGACAGACTGGTGGCAACGGCGGCGTCGCGGCTGGCGGTGGTCTCGCGATCCCAGGCAAGGAGTCTGTCGAGAACCCTCTCGAGCGCAGACAGACTGGTGGCAACGGCGGCGTCGCGGCTGGCGGTGGTCTCGCGATCCCAGGCAAGGAGTCCGTCGAGAACCCCTTGAGCGCAGACAGACTGGCGGCAACGGCGGCGTCGCGGCTGGCGGTGGTCTCGCGATCCCAGGCAAGGAGTCTGTCGAGAACCCTCTCGAGTAAGCGCCAATCCAGGCCTGTCTGAGCCAGATCTGAGCCAGATCTGTTTCTTGCTGTACGTGTCCATGTCCAATGAAATCATCATCTTTGTCCGAAACTCGTCACTTGGACGTTGGCGACGATGGTGGTGCCGCCGGCCGTGCAGAGCCTGCTGGCCAGACACAACCTGAGCGGCATCGACCCCGAGTGGGTGTCGCAGTGCCTCGAGTACGTGCAGTCGGTCGCCCCGTCTGCAGCGCAGGTGCCGCCGCTGTTCTTTGAGCAGGTGCTGCACGCCGACCTGGCCGAGATGGTGGCCGCAACGCCTGCAGACAACAGCACTGTGCTGCCTGGGCCGGTGCAGTCCATGCACGACGTTGTGCTCGCTCCCCAGCCTGGCCAGCCGGGCCAGCCGCCCCATTCCGACTCGCTTCGTCGCACTCCCGAGGCTGCTGCGGCCGTGCCAGGATACTTCCTGCAGGTGATGCAGATCGAGGAGGTTGGCACGAGTGCGTACCACCAGCTGGACTCGATCCTGGGGAGCAAGCCCAAGCGAGGCGATCCGACGTCTCTGCTGCAGCTGGCGCATGCCGCTGCCGCTGCTGCCGCTTCTGCGGACAACAACGACGAGCACGAGGTTGGCAGCACACAGGCGACAGGCATTGGCGGGCTTGCAGGAGCTCCGGGCGATGCTGCGTCGACTGTTCGGTTGCAGCGACACATGCTTCGTCTGACGCTCACGGATGGCCGCCAAGAGTTTATTGGAATGGAGTATGGGCGGCTGCAGGGCATAGACTTGCTGAGCGATCTGGGCATGAAGGTGCACTGCGCGTGTGTGGCTTGCTGCGGGTCTTGGACACTCGGCTCTCATCTGACGCTGGTGATATGGCGTGCGCGGTGGCAGATCTTTGTGTCGAATGTGCGAGTGCGGCGAGGAGCGCTGTTGCTGAACACGTCCAACACACGCATCCTTGGCGGGTCTGTTGTGGAGATGAACACAAAGCCCGCGATCGACCGGCTCGAGGATCAGCTGCGGCAGAAACTCAAGTATGCCTCTGACCGCCATCGTCAATGGTTTCTTCTTCTGGCAATAGGCTGACGGCAGATTTCATGCAGCCTTATGCAGGAACCACGCGCACAACAGCCACAGCAACAGCCACAGCAACAGCCACAGAAACAGCAACAGCAACAGCAGGCACCGGTGCCGCAACAGCCACCACAACATCAGCGACCACTGCTCGCACAACAACCGCCAGCCTCACCATCAGCAGCAGCAAGCACTTTGACGCGCCATGTCACGCCACCATCAAAGCGCGTCTCTCAACAGCGTGCGATCCTGGATTTGGCTGACGATGACGATGACGATGATTTTCAACCTGCCCAAGCCAGTGCAAGCAAGAGTGCCAATCGAGCATCAGCCTCTGCTGCCCAACCAAGGGGGCAGCCAATCACCGCGGAGCATATGGGCGTCGCCGAGGGAAACTACATCAATCTTGTGTCTCCGCCGAAGCGCCTGCGGTTGGATCAAGATGCGGCAACAGAGACTGTGCCAGTCACACCTGCACCAATGCCAGCCCAGGCGCAAGCACAGCTACATTCAGATGCGGAGTGGGATCTGGACGATGACTTTCTGCACGGGGATTTTGACCTGGACGCACTCATTGCAGGTCATGAACAGCAACAGCAACAGCAACAGCAGCAGCAACAGATGTAAGTGAAACAAGTCCAGCAGAACCTGTTAGACGGGCACTAACGCATTTACTGGCCGGTCGACTGCGTTTCACCAGCTATACTGTCTCACAGGTCCTGCGACTCATGGAAGAGAGGTGAGGACTTTCTGTTGCGTGACAGAGTGCCCAGACGAACAGGTATTGATTGTGAATGCTATTGGATGGGAGGCTAGACAGCAGCAGGATGTGCAAGTGTTTGCGTCTGTTGATGCATGGGACAAGATTGCCATGACCAAGGCAGCCGGCTTTACCATGAACGTGTCTTTGAAAGACGCCAGCGACACGTGCATGGTCTCGGTCAACAGCGAGGTGAGAGCTTTGGCGGAATGGCCCGCGCAGGTAGAATGGATAGCATGTGCACCACGAGACTGATGTGGCGAGCCATGGCTTGATACAGTTTATCACAGAGCAGCTGGGAATGGGCCCGAGCGAGATGAAGAGACTGCGCGGATCGCCATCAGGTGCAGCTCAGATGGCGCAGGCGCTCAAGACATTCTACGCGCGTCTTGCGGCCATGGACGGACTGTTCACACTGCGGCTCACAGCGGAATCGGCTGATACTGCTTCTGGCGGTGGCGCGAGCGCTGCACAGATGATCGCCTTTGAGGCGCAGTGAGGCGGAGCTGTAATACAGAAAAATGTTCATTGGTCGTCGTGGTGCTGCTGGTGGTGTTTGCTTTGCTGTTGCACCTCCAACTGGTGCTTGATGGTGGATGGCGCAATGCCAAGATGCTGCGGAATGGCCGACTCGCCCACCCCGTGCTCGATGCAGATGGCACGCACCAGTGCACCGTGGTGGATGGCATGGTGCAGCGCCTGTCAGATGCCAGCATGCTCGTCAGTTGCTCAGTCGAAACAGGCGGGTTTTACAGGCCCTGCATATGAAGCGTTTGCAGTGCACTCACAAACCACACTTCACGGCCAACGGTTGATCGCAGCGTCACGGGCGGGCCGATCGGCACGACGGTTGCCAGAAGGTGCACGGGTGCATCGGCATCCATCGACCCGAGGACCCGGTGCAGGCCCAGCCTGGTGGCTTCCAACGCAGCCAGCGCGGCATCGATGTCGGTTTCAAGAAACAGTTGTCGTTGGCGAGCGTCGTAGTCGACCATGTCGTCTGTAGGCCATAGCTGCGACTTGGCCGGCTCTGATTGGATGGTGTTGTGGGCAGCGCTGCTGCTACTGCTTCTGCTACTGCTGCTACTGCTGCTGCTGGTCGCTGTGCAGCCGCTTGTCGCTGTGCAGCCCTCGCAGCAGTGCCCGACGGCTGCTTGCCCATGGCGGCCGGTGCAGTGGCCGGGGTCGACGACGGCCAGCAGCTGCCTAAAGTGGTCGAGAGTGTGGCGCACGTGCTGGCCAATGGTCGAGCCCGGGATGATCCGTGAGCGGCAGGTGAACTGGTCGGCCGAGAGCACGGCCAGCAGGCCCGCAAAGTCGGCAATCGTCGTCTGCACGGCGTCGGCCATCTGCGCCGCCATCTCGTCTGCGTGCCCGTCGGCGGTTGGGTGGTTGCGTGGCAAACCCGCAAATCGCATTTCTTTTTTTTGTGCGATTGCCGACCAACAACCAACAACCAACAACCATGATTTCGTCGCTGGCCTGGGTCCGCAAGGGCGCTGCGCAGGAGCTGCCGGAGCGGGTGCGCTTGACCGAGGAGGAGTTTGAGAGAATATCCAGCCAGATGGGCGTGCAGCTGCAGCTTGCCAAGGAGAGCCTGGCCGATGCACAGGCGGCCGCCGGTGCTGCTGGCGCCGCTGACGATGCCATGGCCGAGGCCAAGCCCACGGCCGGCAGCGGCGACGACGGCGACAACAACCAAGACGAGGACGAGGGCGAGGACATTGCGCCCAAGATGGGCAAGGACAAGGACGACCTGTCCATCTACAACCTCGACGGCTACGACGACGAGAACAATGCCGACGACGATGGCCTCGAGACCGAGGGCCGTGAGTGCCGCCGCGTGCAGCGTCTTTTTTTCGTCGTGCGGCGCGCTGGGTTGTGCATTCGCGTGCTGACGCTGTTGTTGTTCATGCAGACGTCTCGCTCTTCTCCAACATCCGCGGCCTGGCCTACCACAACTCCAACAAGGAGGACCCGTACGTGCAGCTGGACGACGAGGAAGACGAAAAGGAAGAGCTGGACGAGATGCGCATCAACCCCTCGGACAACCTGATCCTCGCGTCAAAGACCGAAGACGACATTTCGCACCTTGAAGTCTACGTCTACGAAGAGGAAGAGGACAATCTGTACGTGCACCACGACATTCTGCTTCCCAGCTTTCCGCTCTGCGTCGAGTGGCTGGATTTCCCCGTTGGCCGCAAGGCGGGCAAGTCTGAGACTGGTAAGCGCCATCTGCCTGTTGGCCATGCCCACGCACTGTCCAGCAGCAAGAGGTCGAAATGCGTCGATCAAAGCCAGCCCAGCTGACATCCATCTCGCACAGGAAACTTTGTTGCCGTCGGCACGTTTGAGCCGCAGGTCGAGATTTGGGATCTGGACACGGTGGACTCCATGTTCCCCGAGTGTATTCTTGGTGCTCTGCCGGACGCCAAGACAGCCGCTTCCGAACCCGAGGCGGATCTGCCGCAGGGAGGCAAGAAGGGCAAGAAGAAGAAGAAGAAGAACGGCGCTGCTGCCGCTGCATCTTTATCCAGCTCTGCTGCCTCTCTCCTCGCCAGCAGACGGCCAAACCCCGAGCGCCACGTCGACGCCGTCATGGCCATCGCATGGAACAAGGTGCAGCGCAATCTCGTGGCCACTGGCTCGGCCGACACAACCGTCAAGCTGTGGGACTTGAACCGCCCCGCGACAGCCATTGCCAACTACACACACCACACCAACAAGGTGCAGGCGGTGGCATGGAACCGAGCCGAGCCGGCCGTGCTCCTCACGGGTGGCTACGATCGCCGCGCATGCGCGTTTGACTCGCGCGCACCTGGATCCATTTCCGCATGGACCCTGACTGCAGACGTCGAGTGTATCAAGTGGGACCCCATCCACAGCGAGCGGTTCTTGGTCAGCACGGAAGACGGCATTGTCAAGGCATTTGATGTCCGCAAGGGTGCCGCCAAGGACACGCTGTTTACTCTGCATGCGCACGATGCCGCCGTGTCGGCCCTCGACATCAGCTCGCACATTGACGGATGCATCATTACTGGATCCGGCGACAAGATGGTCAAGATCTGGTCCATCACCGACAACAAGCCGTCGTGCATTGTGTCTCGCGATGTTGGCTGTGTAAGTAGTGCTGCGTCTGTTTTCGCTCGAGTATCCATGCGTGAGAGGCTTGGATGACTGACGCTCGTGCTTGGAATCCATCCCACTGTTTATAGGGCAAGGTCTTTGCTGCGCCTTTTCGCCCGATTCGCCGTATGTGGTCTCGATCGCTGGCAGCAAGGGCAATGTCGTCATGTGGAACTTGGAGGAGAACGCTGGCATGCGCCGTGCCTTCCCTGGCGGCCCGCAGTCCCAGACTCAGGTAAGAGCAGTTTCTCCCGCGTCTGCTGCTGTGGGTTGGCGTCTCACACGTCATGCATCTTTCTTACAGGCCGGACAGCCCGGTGAGGAGAAGCGCGTGCGTCGCGAGCTCACTGTCCTTGAGCCTGACAACGAGCCTGAGGAAGAGGACGAGGATGATGAGATGGATGCCGATGCGATGGCGATGTTGCCATGGACGAGGATGCCTGGGAGGAGACCAACTAGACACCCCTTTATTTTGCAGGCCCATGGGTTGGCGCATGACTGTTCAATACAGAATGAACACGCAATGTCCCCTCAGAGGCCATGGCCCGAAACAATACTGTGTCTTTGATGATGGAATGATGCGTTTATGTGAACGGACAAAGAACAAAAAAGTACAAGATCTACGCGGTCTCTGCCTTTACACGCAGCGCTGTGCCATCTTCTTGGCTCTGTGTCAGCATGGCTTCAAACGGCGACATGGACTCGTTCATGACGAGCACGCCGTTGGACGGAGTGCTTGCAGCATCCTGCATGTCGCTGTCCGGCAAAGACGACACGGTCATGGGCAGCTGGCCTGCGTCGATACCTGCGCTGGGCATTGGTGCCGGCATGTTCACATGGATCATGCCAGCCAGCTGGTCGATCGTCAGCGACGACATGGACGATCCGAGCGCGACGGTCGGGTTGAAGCCAGGCAGCGCAGACGGCGGGATCGGTCGCCCGTTCATCGCGAAACCACTGATCGCTGGGCCTGGGCCAGGGCTGAGCTGCGAGACAAAGGGCGACGTGCCCGATGCGCTGCTGCTCAGAAACGATCCCGGACTGGTATGATCGCTATGGGATGCCGGGCTCAGCGACGACATGGTGAACGGCATCCCCAGAATAGACATGCCGGTGTTTGCGTTGGTGTTGGCAGTGTTGGCAGTGTTGGCGGTGTTGGTGGTGCTCATGGCCGCCGCTGCGGCAGCAGCAAGAATGGCGTCCGTCACAAGCACGCCGTTGCGGTATTGCTGATCACACGGCTGTGCAGACGCAGACGCAGACGACGGCGGCGACGGCTGTGTGCGAGCCGAGCCGCAAATACGGCCAATGACGAGAGATGCCTTGAGACGATTGCGGATTGTGCGCACACAGCCGTCCGTGGTCATGAGCTTGAGCGACGAGAGGATCACGGCGTCCTGCTTACCCATGAACACGAAGCGGCTCATGGTGCTCAGGGCCGAGATGTGTGTGTCGACGTGCTGGTGCTGCTGCAAAAGGGCGTGGACCATGCCGCCGAGCGAGAGGCAGTACGCGACAAACGGAGCCATGAACTGGAAGAACGGGTTGTGGAAGGCCATTTCCTTGAGGATGGATGTCATGGCGTTGGCCGACTGGGTCGCGGCATTGAGGCTGGTGTTGGTGCGGAGATTGGCGGTGCTGCCCGAGGAAAGGTGGTGGATGATGGACGGAAGGTGCAGCCGAATGACGGACGTGTGGTAGACGATATGAATGTACACGCGGTAGAACTGGGCCGAGTGCGGCGTCTTGCCCTGCTCGGTCGGGATGCTGTATGCGCGCATCCACGGCGGCAGCGAGAAGAACCAGTCGTGCAGCTTTGCTTCGAGCTGCGTCTGCTGGTCGCCGTTGGGCGGGATGCGGGGATCCATGAGGTTGTTCTCGAGCCACTGCCGCGTGAACCGCATGATGGACGAGTAGATGCGCAGCAGGTGGATAAAGTGGCCCTGCGCGTTTGTGGCGTTGCGCTGAGGCCCCATGCCGTCGCCGATGAAGGCAATGGTCTCGGCGTAGCCCGTGCCGGTCTGGTCCGGATCGCTGTACTCGGGCAGCCGGACCGAGTAGTCGCCCTCGTGGATGTAGGTGGGCATGCCGGCCATGCACGCCGAGTAGCAGTCGAGCTCGTAGCACACCCAAAACAGCGCGCGGCGCTCTTCTCGCTCGTTCTTGTCCGGAAAGCGGCCGAGAATGGAGGGATCGATGTGCAGATCCAGCTGGTGCGCCGTGCGGATCGCCATTCCAAGCAGCTGCCAGTTTGCAGACTCTGTGTTGCCCAGGAGATACGAGCAGGCGGCACACAGACGGTGCACATGATGCAGACGGTGCAGACGGTGCAAGTCGTCAGTTGGTGCACGTAAGGCAATGCAGGGCCGACCCAGCGCAGACTTACGACGGCCGGTCATGCACGAGTGTGCCGCCAGAATGACAAGCGCCGCGACCGTGTACGTGTCGGGCTCGTCAAGATACTCGTTGACAAGCGAGCGGGCAATGTAGTAGTAAGGATCGCCCGACGCAAACAGCGTCTGCTTGGACGACGGATCGATGCGGAACAGGTGGTCAAAGTACGGCGTTGCGACTGCGTAGACGGCGTTGAGGATCAGCGGATGCGCCGAGTCCAGGTTTGCGATGAAGCGCTCCTTGTGGATGACGGGGAAGAACGGATGGAAGAACTGGAAGAAGACGTTGATGAGGTCGAGGCGCACGGGCGACCGCTGGAGCGCCTGGCTCGCGTCGTAGGCGTCGTTGGCGCCGCTACCACTGCCGCTTCCGGTGCCGCTGCCGCTTCCGGGCGAGCCGTGGTGCTGGGCATAGGCCGCCCCACTGCCGACGGCATCAAAGGCGGGCGGCATCGGCGGCGGAAACAGCGCAGGCTCCGTGGGCAGCACGTGTGCCACATTGGGTGCTGCCGTGCGGCTGGACGATGTGGGCGGTGGCGACGTTGACGATGCAGCGGCGGCGGCAGCAGGGGCGGCGGCGGCAGCAGCCGCATGCGAGCCGGTCGTGCCGGGGCGCGGGCCGCGCTTGCGCTGCACGGTGGTCCAGGTGCACACCCGGTCGGTGCGTCTGCACGGCTCGCACACGGGCCGCTCGCTGTCGCACTTGCAGCGGCGCCGGATGCACTGGTCGCACGCCTGCCGCACCTTTTTGCGCTCGGGCGGCGGCTTGCGATGCTCGTCGGATGGCATGGCTTGGCGTGTCGTGGCTGCGATGGCTGCGATGGATCGGCTTCGAGGGCTGCGATGGCTGGCGTGGCGGGCGTGGCTGGCGTGGCGATGTGCTCCGTTGCGGCCTGTGCGGGCAACCTCGTGCGGCCGTGTGGAGCGCCGAGTGCGCCTCGGGTTAATCCGTGGATTGCTTGCAATTAATCCTGGCGGTCCTTGTTGGCGATCACTCGGGACCGTTCGGCCGAACGACGGACAGTGCACGGCCCTAGGTGTCAGGGGCTGGCAGATCGTCAAGGCAGGCCGCCAGGGCAGGTCGCCAAAGGCAGTCGACGCACACGTAAAGATACAGGTGGTTCATTTGCATGCTGGGCGAGCTAACGTGTAAAGATGATGCTTTGGTCGTCCATGTCTAGAATCAGGTCGTTGTATGACGGGTCCATGCCGCCCAGCAGCTCCTCGATCGCGTTGTGGCCAATACCGCCGACAACCCCTCCACCGACACCAGCGCTCCCGAGTGCAAACTGCGACAGCGATGGCTGCGTCATCCTTGCGCTGCGTTCAGTGGCCAGACTCGTGTGTGTCACTGGCAGCTCTGTCTTGACAAGCGCGTCAAACGACCGAGAAGATCGCAGCGCCTCTTGCTGTTGTTGTTGTTGCTGCTGCTGCTGCTGCTGTTGCTGTTGCTGTTGCTGCTGTTGCTGCTGTCGAGATTCTTGCAAGCCGAGCTGCTGTCGTCTGAGCTCTGGTGTCAATGGCCCGTTGTCAGGCGGATGATGACGACCAGCCGAAGGCGACCCGTCCGACGAAGACAGCGAGGACGAGGACGCAGACGAGCCGGGTGGCGACTGAGACAAGGATGTGATGGCCGACGTGAACCTCAGCGCGCTGATGCCACTGCTGTCGAGCATGTCGCTGACCAGCACCGACGCGCCGCCGCCTGTCCGGTTTCGTCCAGATAAAGACGGCCCGGGAGATTTGCTTGCGTACTGCATGCCGACAGATGCCCACGAGCCATAGTTGGCATTGGGCACTGGGCCAACAGGAACAGATCCGGTCGAGGCTGCTGCTGCTGCTCCGAGCGACAGCATCATGGGCACCGACGGAAACGTAGTGCCAAACACGGTCGGGAACGGCGGCATGCCCTGCATGGTCGACATCCACGAAGCATCGTCAAGACCAGACGGGTCCGCCGCAAGCTCGCCAGCGTCGAGTGCAGCGTTCATGCGGCGCAGCGCATCGTCCACGGGCTCGTGCATGAACCCCTCAATGAACCGCTGCAGGCACCCGATGCGCACCTTGTTGCTGGAGAAGCACTCGATGTTCCGGGCGACCGTGACTGGATCGCGTGTGCGGAACAGGGACTGGATGATGTTGATCTGCACCTCGCCAATGCCCCACCGCCGCTCCAGGATCTGAAGTGCCTGCAGGAAGATGTTGATGTCTGCCTCGGCAATCGCGAGATCCATAGCAGACAGGCGTGTGTTGAGCTGCGGCAGGAGGGCCAGCGCGCAGCCAAAGATGCAGATGCCAATAAAGGGCGGGACGTGGTCAAAGTGCGGGTTGGCTGAGATCATTTCGACCAGGAGCGTTGCCGCGCTGTGGGCAGCCTTGAAGGACTCGCGGGCCGCGTAGCTGGTGATGGCATGGGCAGGCGACTCCATCATGTGCGAGATGAACATGGGACGGTGCAGAGCAACGACGACCGAGTCGTGCATGACGTGCAGAAAGGCAGCGCGCCAGACGAGCGGGTCGGCAACGTCCATCTTGGACTGGTCGGCCGAGCGCACCAGCGACACGCTGTCTGGCAGGTGGATGACCCACTCGCGCAGAGATGCCTCAATGGCAGCGCGCTTAAACATGAGCTGCGGCGTGACGTCCGACTTGCCCGTCTGCGCCTCCATGGTGTATGCAACGACGCGGCCCTGGATCTTCTGGAGCAGAATGGCCGATGTGTTGATGGTCTGGTTGCGGATGCCCGGCACAAAGAAGCTGGGCGACGACATGAGCGCAATCTGCAGCACGTCGTCAAAGTCCTGTGGATGGGCCGCAGACGGCGGACGCACCATGTCGGGCAGCCGTGCCAGACACTCTTCGTCCTTGATGAGCGGCGGCTCGTTGTGTGCATACGAGATGAACTTGTCGGTTTGGTAGCATGTCCACCAGATGCCACGGCGGATGTCCTGCTCGATCAGGTCGGATGTGTGCTTGACGATCGAGTCTTCGATGTTGAGGTCGAGGCTCAGCGCCATGCGGATGGCAATGGTGTAGTAGTAGTAGCCTTCTGGGCCGCGCTTGGATCCTGTGTTGCACAATGTGTGAGTCATCCAATCGCGTCGAGGCACGCCAAGCACGTCATAGGACGCCAAAGGATCGGCGCACGGAACGCTGCCAAGCAAGACGCTATTGCTCGAGGAGCAAGGCGGCGTCTGCAAGGAGCAAAGCGGTGCCAGAAAGGAGCAAGGCAGCACCAGCAAGGGGCACGGCGGCATCTGCAAGGAGCACTACAGCGTTGGCCGCAAAAGGCGGCACAATCGGAGCAGCAGGCGGCTGGCCGGCCCAGCAAAACGGCGGGCACATTGGACGCGGAAAAACGGCGATGCGCGATGGCCGGCGCACCGTATCGACGATGAGCCGCGCCAGAAGGGGGGAGACGAAACGGGAGGCCAAGGGGCGGGATGCGAGGCTACTTACGGACGCAGTAGTACATGAGCAGGATGAGGCCCAGCACGCAGCAGGCGGTGGGCACGACGAAGCAGTCGCGCAGCTGCAGGCAGGCCTGGCCGAAATAAAAGTCGGCCATCTCCTCCTGCGTCTTGAACGGCTGCAGCACCATGGCGTCGGGCGCAAACAGCGAGGCGAGGCTGTAGATGGCGTGGAGCAGCAGCGGCGACGAGCCCGGCAGCGCCAGCACCGGCTTGATGCGCACAAAGAACAGGAAGCCGCCCAGCTGCTCGTCAAAGAGGTCGACCAGGTCCTGGCGGTACACGGCGGCGGCCGCCTGCAGCTGGTCGGCGTGCAGCTTGGCCGCCGCCGCGCTCGCCTCGTCGTCCTCGTTGGCTTTGCGTCGCTTGGTACCTGCACCTCCTGCGATGCCTGCACCTCCATTTGCCGAGGCCGGTGCCGATGCCTGCGCGGACGTGCCGGCCGATGCCTCGGGCGACGCACTCGCTCGCTCGGCTGCCGCTGCGGCTGCTGCTGCTGCTGCGCCAGCCTTGCCCAGCAGCTGCGACGAGGCAGCCGACGACTTGGCCTCCAGCACCGCCTCGAGCTGCTCGGGGTTGAGGTTGAGCGCCTCGACGATGGCTTCAAGCTTCTCCAGCCGCTCCTCGAGCACCTTGGAGTAGCCGGGGCGTGGGCCTGGCTTGCGGCGCTCGGTGTCGTTTGTCATGTGTGGTGCTTCTGCTGCTAGTCGATGGTTGCTGTTGGATGCCTCTGTTGGTTGCTGCTTGTCGGGGCTACTGGTTGCTACTGGTTGAGGACTCTTGGGATGGTGCACACCGGCGTTGTCAACGTTGACGGCCACGATGAAACAAAATGCTGCTTCGGAATCCTCAAACACGTGTGCGGCAGTGTGCGGAGGTATTCATTGTAAGAGGTTGTGTGGCTGCGGCTGCGGCTGCTGCTGCATGAGCTTGTGTGACGGCAAGGGCAAGTGGTCTGTCGCACTCGGCAGGTACGGCGGCGAGTCAAACCCAAAATACTCGCCAAGATCTGTGCCAGAGCTTGTTGACACAGACACATGCGATCCCAGCCCCGGAGTCGATCCTGGCGTGTGCTTGGAGCGGCCGCTGATACTGCTGCCGTCGTCGCTGCGGCCATCGTGGCTGGCATGCTTGCTAGTGGCCGGCTCGTCGTCGTCCATGACTTCCACTCGCGCCATGCTTGGGATGGGCTGCGGCTGCAAACTGACTCGTCCATTGACGGTTGGCCGCCGCAGGTGGATGGCATCGAAGCATTGGATGACCGACGTGACGTCGGGGAGGCTCTCGAGGTAGTCGATGAACTGCAGCTCAATCTTGCCAACGACCCATGTGCGCGACAGTCCCGTGATGGCTGCTCGAAGCGTGGCGATGGCTGCCAGAGTGCGATGTGTGTCCTTGGCAGCGAGCGGCAGCTTGGATATCGCCACAAGACCAATCGCCGCAAACGTCCACGAGAAGCCAATGAATGGGCATACGTAGTTGAATGCGTCGTGCTTGATCACAAGCTGTGCGAGCGTCTGCGCAACAATCTCGGAAGACTCGATCGTCGTTGTGACCGCATACGATGTGGCTGCAAGTGCCGGCGACTGAGCCACATGGCCGATGAACGTGTCGCGCCATAGCAGCATGCGAGCGTGGTGGTACATGGTCAGCAGATAGATGGGCCGCCACGCATCAATCGTCCGCGCGGGCGGGTTGGCAATCGTTGCAGTCGCAAACTCTTGCGGCACCGCTTTGATGATGTCGGGGAGCGCGCTGTGCCATGCCTGGCCCGATTGGTCCAGACATGCACGCACTCGCGTTGCCTCCATGCCAGACAGCTTGCCCGACTTGACCTGGTCCGTGTACTTGCTGACTTTGCCAAGAAACTTGTGCGCTAGGAACAGATTGGCAATCACGCCGCCATACGAGATGATCGGAACCTGCCATCCAGGTGCAGAGACGAGCGCAATCTCGACCGAGTAGTTGTCGTCCAGCGGGTGCTCAACGGGGTTGCCCGTGTCCTTGTCGCGCGGTAGCCGGATCAGCATGTCGTCATCGTCCAAGTCCAGCTTGACGTTTGATGAGCAGAGCGTGACCTGCGAGAACATGCACATTGACCAAGCGACGCCGCGCGCAATATCTCGTTCTTCCTCGGTCGAGCCAAGACGCGCAATGCCTTCCTCGGTGAACATGTTCAGTTGCCGCGCAGCCGTGACTGCCATCGTAAAGTACTGCTTCGTTTCGTTTGTCGTCCCGCCATCTGCCAGTACAAGAGTCAGTGGCAGCACAGCAGACAAGAACAAAGACCCAAAACAGATGCACATACGCATGGACGTGAAGCTGAGAATGTTCAAGCTCAAAACAACCTCCACAGTCGGGTTGCGCACAAGCAGCCCCGTCATGGAAACGGCCTTGTCGTAGTGCTCCTGCGCCTTGTCTGCATTCTTGGCATCCTGGAGCACCCACAGCATGAACGCGCCGACAGCGTGGCCAGCCAGCGGGCATGTGATGAGCATGTTGCGCATAAACTGCTCCGGGACATGCAGGAAATGCGGCCGGATGCGGATCACAAAGATGTCGATGATCTCGGCCGGCAGTTGTGCACGCTGCGACACGAGCGATGCAGATGCAGATGGCGCTGGTGTCCGTGGAAGCGGCTGTGTTGTGGCATGTGATGTCGGGAATGACGGCTGCACCTGCTGCACCTGCTGCATCTGCTGCATCTGCTGTTGCACGGACTGGACAGCGAGTGCATCAAACGGCTGCATCTGCTGCGGCTCGTAGCTTGCTTCTGGCACAGGCGCAGCTGCCATCGGCGCAGCACCTGCCGTCGGCCAGCTCGGCATTGCCGGGGTGGTGTTTAGTGCCGTGAGCATGTCGAAGCCACTGACCACGCCGCCAAACGTTACTGGCTGCTGGAATGGCTGCTGCTGCTGTTGGTATGGCTGCTGCTGCTGGAATGGCTGCTGCTGGTGCACCGGTGGCGCAGATGCCCCCATCAAGCCGACGCCTTGCTGCTGCTGTGTGGACAGTCCTTGCAGTGGCAGTGCCATGTCAGACACACCGCCTGACGCACCGTCGCCAAGCTGTCCAAGCGACGACAAGGACGCATACTGCATCAGCAGCTGCTGTTGCTGCTGCTGAAACTGCAGATACTGCTGCTGCAGGAGCTGTGTTTGCTGTGCCAGTGTCTGCGCCGCTGTCAGCAGCTGTGGCTGCAGCTGCTCTGGCTGGTGCTGCTCTGGCTGGTCCTGCTGTCGCCGCCGCTTGTTGGAGAAGGCCGACGGTGCCGAGGCTGCCGACGTTGCTGTGGCTTCGGTGTCGCTGTTGAGGTCGCCTTCGAGGGGCGACGCAGACGGCGGCTGAGAGGACGGCGGATACACACAGACGCCTCCGATGCGCAGACACTGCGTGCACACCGGGCGGTCGCGGCTGCACTTCTTCTTGCGCCTGATGCAGTTCTCGCAGGTGTTGTTCACCCTCATGTAGTGCAAAAAGAGAATGTGTAAAGTCAAGTGACGTTAAACTAACGATTTTTGAACCAAAAGTACTGATGACAATCAACTAAACAGTCCCGCAATCAGGTCAGAGGATGGTGCGCGGATGTCGCTGCTATATCCACCCAGCCCACTGTTCAACTCCACATCCAGCAGCGACGCAAGCGCCTGGTCAGACACGCCGCTGCTGCTCATCGCCGACCCATCAGCAGGCGACCCAAACGGCAACGGCGGCGTGGGGATCCCGATCGAGACGTACGAATTCGCAGGCATTGCTGAAGCAACCGTCGCAAACAGATTGCTGTTTCCGCCGCCGATCATCGAGCTCAGGGACGTAGACGTATCAGACACCGACAGCCGGTCGCTTGGCGAATGCTGGCCGCTCGGAGAGTTGAAATCTGGGCTGTTGCCTAGCGGCGTGACAGTCGAGTGTCCAAACGCGCTGCTCTGGAACGACTGCTGCTTCTGCTGTTGTTGCTGCTGCTGCTGCTGCTGCGCTTGTGCGGCTGGGTTCTTGATGGAACTCATGGTCTCGGCCACTGCGGCAAGCCGTGCGCCAGCTGCCGTCGCTGTGCTCATGTCGACATCTGGACTCTTGCCCGACGTCCAATCCTCGGCGAAATCAATGCGCGGCCGCTTGTGCAGTCGCTTGGTGTGCGTGAGGAACTCAAACAGCCGCACAATCGACGCCGCGTCCGGCAGCGACTCGAGATACTGCAGAATGTCCAGCTCGATGCACCCCGTCTTCCAGTTGGTGCTAAGGCCATGAAGACACTGCTTGAGCATACTGAGCGATGTGGCGTTGTGAATGGTCTCGTTGGCAGACGCAGGAAGCTTGAGCGCCGTTTGGAGAACGAGTCCATGGACGAGCGTCATCGATGCCAAGAACGGGTTGACAATCATGTAGGCGTTGTGCTTGACAATCGCGAGAACGACCGTGCTGGCCATGTCGTTGGCGGCTTGGATGCACTCCATGAACGCGTGTGACGTGGTGGCCTGCTCGGGCGAACTGAGAACGTTCTCGACAAAGACGTTGCGCCACAGCAGGATGCGTGCAAAGTTATACAGACTCATGGCAAACAGGGGACGCCATGCATCGACGCCCATTGGAGTGGATGCGGCAACCATAAAGTTCACATGATGGCTCTTGATCGACGGCGGCAGTGCTCCATACCACGCCCGCAACGACGAATCCAGCGCTACTCGTGCACGGAGGGCCTCCAGCTCGTCCAGCTTGCCTGCCTTGATTTGTGCATTGAGCAGTGCAACCTTGATCGTGATCTTTTCGATAATGAGCAGGTTGGCGAGCGTGCCGCGGTTCGGCAGGGACGGAACTGCCCAGTTTGTACAGGACATGGCAGCGATCTCCATCTTGAGGTTGCTGTCCAGTGGGTGAGCACGCTTGCTTGCGTACATATCGCTCGGGAACCCGACGAGCATGTCCTTGTCCTGAATGTGGATTGGGAGCTCG
The DNA here is from genome assembly GCA_025526915.1 of Entophlyctis helioformis. Classification (NCBI taxonomy): domain Eukaryota; kingdom Fungi; phylum Chytridiomycota; class Chytridiomycetes; order Chytridiales; family Chytriomycetaceae; genus Entophlyctis; species Entophlyctis helioformis. The sequence continues at coordinate 5,537 of JAHLKH010000065.1, read as the reverse complement.
AAGCCGACCACGAGGAAGACCTCAAACTGCAGCATCGACCAAAACAAAGCGCGAAGTGTGTCCTTTTCGTACTCGCCGCTGCTTGCCAGTGCGGCGATGCCGTCTTCGGTATTGAGGCCGATGCGGATAGCGAGTTGAACGCCAAGCTCCATGAACTGCGATCCTTGCTGGGCGGTGGACAACTCTGCAGAGTGCCAGAGCCGAGTCGGGGTTAGCATCAGGCTGGGCCGTAGGAAGGCTGTGAGCCACTTACGTGTAGATGCCATGGCCAGCATGAGCAAGCCGATAACAGAGCCAGGACTGGGGTTGAGCAGAGCGTCGCCAATCAGAGTTATGGCCTTCTCATAATGGGCCCGAGCGTCCATTGCGGTCTTGCTTGTTGTGGCGGGAGCGATCGCACAAGTGAATGCGCGGATCGAGTGCATGGCGAGCATGCTCTTGCGCAGCATGCCGCTCAAGTACGGGTCGGGAACCAGCAGCAGATGCGGTCCGATGCACAGCGAGAACAGGCCAAGCAGGTCGGCATCGTCCTGGTCTCGCTGCTGCTGCTCTCGCTCGCGCTGCTGGCGTTGCGCTTCGGCGACATCGACCAGCAGGCGTCTGGCTGCCGTTGCCGTGTGCAGCTGTGATGGCAGCGGCGGATAGGGCAGCAGCGACGGGTCGAGCGGTTGGGCGTGGGCTTGTGTGATTGGTGCCGCGGCAAACGCAAAGTCGGCGCCCGTGGCTGTGCTCGACCACATGTGCTGGTCCTCTTGCTGCTGATGCTGCTGGTGCTGCTGCTGCTGCTCAGTGTGGATGCTGCGGGGGTTGTCTTGTTGGTCCTGCGGGTCCTGCAGGCTTTGCAGGCCTTGCTGGCCTTGCTGGTAGCTGTGCACAGCCGCCTGCGGGTGCGAGTGCGGGTGGTCCAGCATGGACGGCGAGTGGTCCGAGCCGCTGCCCGACGAGTTGCTGGTTGTTTCGAGGTGGTTGCTGTGGGCGTCGCCGTTGCTGCCGCTGCCGCCGCTCGGCCGGAAGGCCTGGTAGGTGCACTTGATGCCGCTGAGCAGGCACTGCTGGCAGGAGGGCTTGTCCCGCGAGCACTTGCGCTTCTTGCGGATGCAGCTCTCGCAGGTGTTGTTCACTCGCATGACGTTGTGTGCGGTTGTTTGGAAAAGGGAATGTGAAATCCAGGGTTTCAAGGCCGCGGCACGTTCAACACAAGTGGAAAACGTCTCTATTGAGGCGATCGGTATCACATCAGAACGGCGCAAACTGCGCTGCAAGCTGGGCCAGATCGGCAAATCCTGCAGGCGGCATGCCCGAGCCAAACAGATCGAGCTGGTCTGCAATCGACGACTGGCCAGCCACGCCAGCCACGCCAGCCACACCAGCCACGCCCATGGCTTGCGCAGACGGTGCATGCATGGAAGCAGGCATCGGCACGATACCAAAGAACGACGATCCCATGTTTTGTTGCTGCGGTCGGTTTGGTTGGCGCGGCATCTGATGCTGGTTCAGTTGCTGCTGGTTCAGTTGCTGCTGGTGCTTCTGCTGCTGTTGATGTTGCTGTTGCTGTTGCTGTTGAAGCGGTTGCTGCTGCTGCATCTGTGGCGCAACAGAAAAGGTCGACCCCGACAGCTGCACAAACGGCCTAGAGGCAGCCGACTGCGCAGACACGCTGGAGCCATTGGCATTGGCATTGCCGTCGACAGTGCCGGCCAGTCGTGCCACCAACGTCTGCGGGATCAGGAATCCTTCCATCTGCAGATGTGGGCAGATCAGCAGCGGATTCAGCTCCCTGAGTCGCGACAGCGGCAGCTGCATCAGAGCACTGTCCTTGGTCTGCTTAAAGTGCCACAGCAGCGCATACTGATACGTCGGCATGGCCCAATAGCGTCCAAGGTTCCGAAGAGCCTCCATGTGCGTGTCGACACTCTTCCACGACACAGCCGATGCAGCCAGATCAGACCCGGACAGCACTTGTCCAACGGCCGCATGGATCCATCCCACGTGAAACGCGACATAGGCCATGAAGAAGCTCAGATGGTGAAACTCGGGGTTGTGCTTGACAATCTGCGCCATCAGCCCCGTGCAGGCAGTCGCAGCATCGTGGCACTTTGCAAACTCGGGCGTCGCCGCCAGCTTTGGATTCGAGAGTGCGTGCATGACGTTGGGCCGATAGAGGAGCACGTACGAAAAGTGGTAAAGGACGCGAATGTACACGAGCATCCATGTCGGCCCACGTGGCAGGCTAGGATCGAGTGGAAGCGTGTCCGTTTGCGAGGACTTGATGCGCTCTGGGAGAGTGTCGTACCACGCCCTGAGTGAAGCATCGAGCACCATCTGGTTGTACGCCTCGTCTTCGCGGGACATGGACGGTATCGCGCAGCACAAGTCGGGAGATCGCTGGATGACCATGTGCAAGCGTTTTTCGAGCATCAGGAGGTATCCTTCAGGGGTCGACGTCGACAATGGTGGCGTGAACAGATCCGTCGATGACATGACCTTGATGCTGAGTTTGGTGTGGTCGCTGCACCCGGCCGAGGATGGTCCGCTGAGACGACAAGCGCGCGGGAGGGCTACCAGACACTCGCCGACTTGCAGCGTCGGCCTGCGCGGCGCAAGTGCACATCCGTAGTTTTCCATCATCCAAAACGTCCACCAGAGCCGCCTGTTGATCTCTTGCTCGTACGGCGAGCCTGCACAGTTGGTCTTTTTCAACTCTGGCTCCAGGTTGAGGCGCAGCTCGATGCACAGCTTCATACAGATGCTAAAGTAGGTGCTGCCGAGCATCCGTCGCGCAGATGCTGCATTGGCATACACATGCGGTGGTCAATTCATCAGCGACCAAGGCGGAGACAGCGGGATGGGCAGTGGCCAAGAGACATACCGTAAGAGTAGTGGTGCAGCAGAATGAGACCAAAGACAGTCGAAGATGTCGGCGCTTCTAGCTCAGCATCCAGCAGAGACCGTGCTTCAAAGAAAAAGAGGTCGCCAGCCGTATGCCGCGGGTACCGCGGATCCAAAAACGACGAGAACCGAAGGGCAGTAGAGTACATGGCGTTGGTCAGGAACACGGACGTTTGTGCACGCACGCGCCAGTACGCCTGACTGTCGGGCAGCTGCAGAGGGTGGAAGATCGGATACACAAACTCAAAAAACAGGTTGAACAGATCCTCGCGAATGACGGTTGTGAACGACGCCTGGTTGATCGGGTTGAGCGCGTTCGACTGCGGGATGTTGGCCAGGGGCATGCCTGAATGCAATCCTCCGTGCGCCATCATGCCCATGCTGGGCTGCCGCATATCAGCATGGCTCATGGCAGGGGTGGCGTGAAGCAGTCCGTCTGTGCCGCCCGACGCTGCCATTGTTGCAAAGGGACCATTTCCGCCGCCAAAGCCACCCAGGGTCGGATCGGAGACATGGAAACTGTGCACAGATGGGTCTTCCGCACTGCGGCTGATGTTGCTGTTGCTGCTGCTGTTGCTGCTGCTGCCGTCTAATACAATGCCGTTGTTGACAGCAGTGCCTGCAGCTGCTTTGGACGCGGCTGCTTCCGTCACCAGCGTGCCTTCGACGGGAGACGCCGTGGTTTGCTTGGCACTGCCGTCCGCGTGCAGATCCGGCGATCGCTTGGCGCTTGCATCAGACTGCGGACTGCTCATGACGTTCATGAGCAGTGACGACTGGAGCATGCGGAGCCGCTTGCTGGCAGCGGTGTCGGCCATGGAGGCAGTTGCACCGGCAATGTCTGCCACGGCAGCGACCGTTGCAGCAGCCAGCTCGGGCGAGAGCTCGACGGAGCCTTCCCGCTTGACCTGGTCCGAGTCTGCCCCAGAAGCACTGCTGGCGCTTGCGGCTCGCTTCTTGGCGCTGCTGCTCTTGAGCAGCGACTCTATCGAGGCCAGGCGATCCTCGATGGTGTCCATGTACTCCGAGGTCAGCGTCTTGCGGCGAGACCGGCGCTCGTACGAGCATTCGAGCTTGAGCCGCAGACAGTTGGCGCACGATGTGTGTCCCTCGGGGGCAGGCAGACAGCGCACTTTCTGTCACAGGCAGGAGCAGGGCAGCCAGAGACGGCGGTCAGCCGGTGCACACACATGGCGGCGGCGCAGCGCTGGCCGGCTGCCTCCATGTCTGTCTCTGTGTGTGTGGCCAGCGGCAGGCTCTGCAACGCAGTGTGCTCGACAGCCACGTTCCAGGGCTTTGGGCGGCATTTCTGGGGCTACAGGCGACGCCTTGGCTGCTAGGCCAGCCCGCCTGAGGGGCTCTGCAGGCTCTCTGGGCTGCAGCACGCCGCCAGTCGGGCAGCCGGCGCTCACCTTGCGGTTGCAGTTGTCGCACGCCAGCGGGATGCGGTTGCGCTTCCGCGAGCCCGTTTCATCGTCATCCACGTCGTCCAGCATGCTTCGTGTTGCGCTGAGTGGAGGAACGTCGACGGCGATGTCGTCATCACCGATCTGACCTCGGCAGATCTCGTCTGCGATGAACTGCAATAGACTGCAATAGGCTGCGCTTGCCATGACAGCTGGACAGGAAAGGAAAGACGTCTTATTGGGATCACTTGGACGGCTTCTTCGTGCCGTTGGGCTTCTTCCCTGCAGCCTTGCCCCTTGACTCGCCGCTCTTCTTGGCCGCCTTGCCGGCAGATGCTGCACTGCTTTTGGCTGCCTTGGCAGCGGGCGATGCTGGCGTGGCCGACCGCGACCGTGGCGGCGAGCTCGGCGTGGCAGATCGCGGTGTTGGCGACGCACTCTTGCGTGTCTTTGCATCCAACACACTTCTTGCCGCGGTCTCTTCACGCAGCGATCTGAGGAACTGGTCGGCCTCGTCTGCAATCTGGCTGTCTTCCATCTCGGCATCTGCTGTCTCCTCTGCTTCTGCTGCCGTTTCCGCGGCCTTGCTCGCTGCTCGCTGCTGCGCAATTGCATCTGACCCGAGTGTCAGTTCATCGTGTGGCAGCTGCTCCGGCGGGATCCAGGCAAACAGCCCCACCTTTGGTCTCTGGGTTGGCTGCAAGCGTGTGGTTCACAAACCGCTTGGCCGCCTTCTGGTCAATGCGCATCGTGGGCTGCATGCCGCCAGAGAGCTTCTCGATCTTGGTAAAGGCCGTCTTGATGCGGTCCTGTCGTTGCAGTGTGTGTCAGTCAGCCCGTCCTTGTCTGCCTCTGACTCGTTGCCATCCAACGCACAAGCTCAGCCTTGACCGGATGCGTCTTGGGCGACACTCCCACCGTTCTGAGATACACTGTCCATCCAGCCATCCAGCCATCCAGCCATCCAGCCAAGCCGGTCAGCGACATGCATCCACAGGCAAGCCATGCCCATGCCGGCCTCACCAAACGTCAACGAGCAGATGGAATAGGCGACTGTCGTCAGCCAGCGCGCCTTCTCCAGAGGGTCCATGTCCTTGAGTTTATCCTGCAGAGGTGTGTCGGCGACCTGCTCAATGAGCATCTTGGCCTCCAGCGCCTGGTCCAGCAGAGCCTGTGCCTTGTCCTCGAGCTCGGTCATCGTTGGCTGAAGTGAAAAAGAAAAACAAAAAAGTTGAAATTCAA